>QWZN01000108.1:0-142254 GCA_003693225.1 Venturia aucupariae
ACGCTATCTAGTCTATAGACTCTAGGAAGCTAGGTCTATAGTCTTTACTACTATATAAATAAGAACTAAGAGTATAGCTTTACCGTGGCCGATTTTTAATAAGTTACGTGGTTGAAAAGTTACGTAGTTGAAAAGTTATCGCTATAAACGTAGATTTTCGAGGGCGGGAAAAACCTACGTCTACTAAAATTGCGCCTAAACGAGCTCAGACGCTACTATTGTATTGTTTTCGGGTAGCGTTCTAGGGGCTATAATTAGCTAGAATTGAGACTGCGCCACGGAATATTAAAAAAAAAATACTATAATAGTAGCGGCTGATTTATAAGATAAGGTTTCGGTGGCGCTTAGGTACAATTTGCCGATCATTTGGCCGAGACATAGTAGTAACACCTAAGTACTTTTCTGGATTGTTGGCTAGTCCTACCATTGTACGGCTAGTTACTAACTAAACCATCTCCCTCCGTCTCCGCGCACGACTCTTACCAACGCCTACCGCAGGGGCATCAAGGCCTACTTCTAGTCGAATCGGACGATAATACGGTCTCGATATACAATTTGAAAGCTTAAAGCTGAACTTAACAGTCCCTAAGAAAAGGAGAATTTATATAAGTAGATATCAAAGGATATTTCATCCGCTATCTTATAACAAGTATATTGGATTATATGTATTCAATAGTCCTCCGCGCTTTCTAATAAACAAAATAAACATCTTATTAAAAATAAGATTCTTAATCGCCGTAGCCTTCCTTGCCTTCGCTATCTCTATCTCTATCTCCGTATTCCCTCCTAGTCCAAATAGACAACTGCCTATATACCAACCTAAGGAACAACCTTCTCCAATCCCGCCAACCGAAGATACTATCGGGATAAAATTATCTCTACGAAGTTTAATAGGAATCAAAAGGAAGATCGTTAAGTTCTTAGTTTATAGTATTTACTTCTATCTTTTATACCCTTTCTTAACTCTCTCTCTATAGTTATCCTCTACTTTATCTCTTATATCTATTCTTTCTCTTGTTCGTCTCCAACTATCCTTTTCCTACCAACGGGTTTATTCAATAATACGAATACGAGAAAAGTATATAAGAGAATAGTCTTGAATTTATATTCCTCGACTCTAGGTTCAAGAGTATATTATTTACGCTTCCTCTATTTAGCCGTTTACCGTTTAAGAAGTTAAGATCGTATATAAAATAACGTCTTAGGTTCGAGTAGTATCGGTATTACTAAATCTTTAGTACTATAGAGGGTAGTTATTAAGTAGTACTAGAATTTCGACTAAAGTCTAATAACGTATATCTCCTAGAGACGTAAAGAATAAAGCTCGCTAGAAATTGTTCTTTTATTATCTAAAGTCAAACGCTTTCTTTTCCGTAAAGAGATAATTGATTCCTTTATTTCTACTAAGATTTTTGCCTATAGAATATAATTCGGACATGAGGTATTTCGCTAATCCCTCTATATACTAAGGATAGAAATTTTGCAAGAAGTTATCGATATTGCTGTTAATCTCATACTCAATTGTGCAATCAAGCGGGGGGTTTGAAAATCTGATGGAATAGTAGGGAAGCGAAAAGATTGGATTAAAAAGAAAGGCTCGAGAACCATGAGAGGATTGGAAAAGTATTTAGTATCCATTTAATACACTAGTACTCCTCCCTCCCTTGAAAGTTAGCTCACCAAGCGCGATAGTAGTCGAAGATGACTATTCCCTTAGTCTTGGTCTTCTCAATAGTGAATTCAGGGACTACTCGTTATGACTTATTCTATCAGCAATCGTATATCTACATCACATTCAGCTTCCCATAACTTCTCTCCAGTGTACGCATAGTCGATCGCCAAAAACTAGGTCAAACTCAACCAGATCCGCTGCTTGGAAATGATTCCAAACACCTACATCGTCAACGTCTTATTGCCGAGAGTTCTCTGTGCTATGATACACCATATAACTTGGGGGTTTGCTTGTAGCATTGTGCAGGTTGGAGGAACATGTGGTTTTGTATACCATACCTCAGCGACGACTGTTCTTCAGCTAGGTTCGCTCTTTCTCATTATCGATGATTATATCCTTCCAGTCTTTCGCTGCCATAATCGTACATCACACCTGCATGAGGAAATAGATAACAACCTACCCATCACTTAGAGAAAATAGGACGTGATTCAAGCCATCGTCAATGACTCTGGGCAGTCCAACTACAAAGCCCAAACCTCCAAATTCCGATATCTGGCAACCAGCGGCTGCATCTGCCTGAACCCTATCCTCCCACCCTTTACAATCGTCCCCGTCTCCCCCTCTTTATCCTCGAATTCGAAGACTAACAAGCCATTCATCAAAAACTTCACACTCTTCCCATCCTTCACAACCTCAATTTTATAGAAAGCCCCCCTGACATCACCAACATCAGGCAACGGATCAGCCCCTTGCGCCACCAAATGAAACCCGGGGCTCTTCCGCAAATTCGCCACATGGAAAACTCTCTCGTCCGGCCATCTCCTCCTGAAATAAGCGGCATGCAACACCTTGATATCACCAGAATGATATTGGGTATAACTCCCATTCCGTTTCGTCACCTCAGGGTCGAAAATACTTCCGCCGGCATTTGACGTGGCGCCGAAGAAGATCATGGCGAGGCCGGGTTCGGCGATGGGTTGGAAGTCCCAGGTGATGCGGATACGGTCGGGGAAGATTTCGGGGAGCCAGTAGACGAAGTATTCGTCCAGGTTTCCAGCACCGGAGAGGGTAAGGATGGAGTTTGAGATTGTTGCATTGAGAGGGCCTTCAGGTACCCAGTTTGCGATCGAGGAGCTGTTGGAGAAGGTGTTACGGTAGAGGAGGGTTTCTGATGTGGCTGTGGCTGCCATCATGCAGATGGATGAAAGGACGGACGAGCGCATAGGTGGTTGATGTGGATGTAGGTTGTGAATCTCTTTCAGGCCTCAGTGCAAATAGTAATCAATCAATCAATCATCCTTGCACAGGCGAATTGCCAGGATCCAAGAGTGTGCATCCAGGTATACTGTGTAGATATCATACTGCCAGTGTGTGATGGGTGGGCAAGCGAAGCTCACAGGACAACCAACAGGTATATCCTTGGTGGTGGGCTGCAGCTGGAGATCTGGCCAGCGTCAAAGCAAAAGCAGAAGTTGGCCGGGGCTCGGAGGTCGCTCAGGGCGAGGTCGGAAGAGCGACTCGGACGATAGACCAGGATTTTTGAGGGACCAGTAAATGCTGCGATGTTATATAGAAGAAGTAGTCTACTGGTACTAATAATGGGTCTATCAGGGCGATCAGGAATACTTCACCAGCACATACTGTGGTACCTCATGCTCAGTCCAACGTCGCCTCCAATCAGTCGCTTTGCCGAGAGACGAGAGAGGCTTTGCAGACTCTAGAATTGCTTCCCGCCGTGGATTGTCGTCTGATCCTTGAGGTGGCCATCACCAATCAGCACTTGGCCCCTTTCGCCCAAGCTCTCAGCAGCAGCCCTCGGTCCCAGTCCAAGTCCCATTAGTCCCAGTCCCAGTTTCAGTGCCATCCGCCGTCGACGTCTACTGCTGTGCGAAGTACGCTCTTTTGAAGACAAGTGATGCCAATTGAGTCCCCGTTTGCTCCAAATCGCCTTGTCTCTCTCCATTCGACGCCTTGTACAGCCTGTGCCCGTCCCAAGGCTCAAGGTCATACCGCCAAACTCCCATCCGCGAGATCCGCCGACGAGACGAAGGAATCCTGACGCCTACGAGTCCATGTACATGTGTCTCCGGCTCCGAATCGCAAGAGTCCCCTATGAGATGACAGAATCCTGACCGCGACGCGTCGATACACCTCCTGCCTCCAACTCCCCATCTGTGAGATCCCTTGGAAGACGATTGAATCCTTACGGCGACAACTGATATTCCTCCTGTCTCCGCTGGCAAAGTAGCAGGCGTAACAATAGAATCCTGATTGCTACGAGCCCGTATCCCTCCTGCCTCCAACTCCCATCTGTGAGATCCCCTTGGAAGAAGACTGAATCCTCACGGCGACAACTGATATTCCACCTGCCTCCGCTGGCGAAGTACCAGACGTAATAATAGAATCCCGATTGCTACGAGCCCATATCCCTCCTGCCCCCTGACAAAGTCCAATTCGCAAGGACTCCTACAAGACGATAGAATTCTCCCCAACAGGCCGATATCTCTCCTGCCACCGCCGGCGGGCTCAGCAAGCGTGGCTCGGTCTTCGGGCGCCTCTTCGAGGAATGGAACTACAGGCGCGCTGGTCGGAAGAACAGAGTCACCCATCGTGACTATTCCGCCTCACGACAACAAGAACCCAGACGCTGCAACAACCACTTCTTTTTCCTCTGCTGGCGACACACTTACACCAGTCTCCAATTCAAGAAGGCCAAAGCCTGCCACATTCAAGATGCGGATTGGCATTCGCGCACAATTGGGTTTGCTGGTGATGCTTGCAGCTTCGGGAGCTCTCGGAATACTAACCCTCGCGGTCTGGGTAAGACAAGAAACTTGCGATTGACGGACGAAAGCCGATCTGACTCGACCATCTAGTACACTAGTCATGATTTTATACTGGACATCAGGTTCGTGCTCAAGCCAGACGTAGTCGCGTTCGAAATCGGCAGCGCTGACCTTATTTTAGAGCGCAAAGATTGGTACTCGCCGCATCCCTCAAAGCCGCAAACGTTGGCGCCGCCCTTTCCCTCGTCTCAAGCAGTGTCACGGCGGTGGCGACGCGGCTGCTCATACAAAGCTCTCTCCAGAGATACGCGCAAGGGAACAATACAGACGCCAATTGGTTTCGCGCCATACAGGACCTGAACACCGCCCTCAATGGCGCAGTGCAAAACGGAATCTTGATGCAGGCTCAGGTCTTCGCAACAAATGACACTCTGGGAGCGAATACAACAGTGCTGAGAGCAACCGGTGCCGACCTGGATGGCGTGGTGAAGCTACCGTACACATATCCAAACGGGGAGCCAGTTTTTCTGGGGGACGATACCGCTCTTGGATACCCTGCCCCACTCTACCCAAACTTGACATACGGAAGCAGTTGCTATAGTGGACCTTCGACCTCGAAGAATGTGTGCTTCGGTGGCATGGTGTTGGATTCGAAGAGCATGCTCTTCATTGGACCATGGGCGGTCAACAGCACGTACTCTCTTGCCTCCATGACTTTACCGGTTATAAACAATACTTCACGCGATGATGTCCTTGGTTGGATGACTATCATCGTGGACGCTGTCCTTATTACCAATCCAATCGACAGTCAGCAAGTAGGTTTGGACCAGACTGGCGTGGCTCTGATCGTGGCACCGAACAATGTGACCAACAGACTCCCAGCAGGAGTCCTCAAATCTGGATCCAATGCCCCAAAAGACCTTGTCGCTCGCTTCGTTGTTCCGCCAAACAATACGATGCATCGGCACGAGGGAACTGTCCGTGGTGGTCTGTCCTTTGATTACAACGCGTTTCCCGCCGTGAAAAAAGGATGGACTGATCCACCATTGACTTGGGGTCAAGCAGGATCCTACCTCACTACGACGAATGAGCAAGGACTCGAAGTCTCGGTTGGCTATGCGACAGTGCCAAATGCTGGTTTTGTGGATTGGCTATTGCTGGTCGAGCAGTCTCACCATGAGGTTTGGGAGCCGATCAACCATTTACGGACCGTCATTTTCGCCTGTGTCTTTGGAACGCTCGGAGGTGTACTGCTTTGCACTATACCACTCTCGCATTTCTCCACCGCTGCTATCCGCCGGCTCAGAGATGCAACTCGCAATTCCGTGCTGGCTCCTGGGTACAATCCGGATGAAGACTCAAGTGAGCGGACCAATGTCGCAGAAGAAGGACTGTCACCAGACGTCGATCTCGAGTTGCCTCCCAAAGAAGGCTTCTTTGCTGGAATATCGAAATGGAGGCACCGAAATGTCAAGACTGATTCTGTAACATCCGCGGACAGGAAGCGGCAGCAATTCCGGATACCAGCGAAAGTAAAAGACCGCAAGCATTGGATTGTGGACGAGTTGACTGATCTCACGACAACCTTCAACGAAATGTCGGATGAGCTAATGGTGCAGTATGAGACCCTTGAAGAACAGGTTCAGCAACGCACAGCACAGCATGAAGAAAGCAAGTTGGCGGCGGAGGCTGCAAATGAGGCCAAAACGGTATTCGTTGCCAACATCTCCCACGAGCTGAAGACGCCCCTCAATGGCATTCTCGGTATCGCCCAGGCGTCGCAAGCAGAGTCCAGTCTGGCGGTTATGAAGCGAGACATGAAGATGATCTACAACCAGGGGGACCTGCTTAGCAAGCTCATCCAGGACCTTCTCCTCTTCAGCAAAAACCAAGTAGATCACCATATTGTGCTTGAGGAGGGCGAATTCCGGGTTCGAGACATTACCAGCCAGGTATTTTCGATGTTCTCGTTGCCGGCGAAGGAGAGGGAGGTTGATTTCAAAATCGTGTTCGAAGGCCCTGGCGGTACGGCCATGTACGATGGGACCGGCGCCAGTGACCGTAAGGAATTCGGACCGGTTGGAAGCGGTCGAGTGAGGGACATGGTGCTCTGGGGCGATAAGACTCGGATTCTACAGGTCGTCATCAACCTCACCTCGAACGCCTTGAAGTTTACCCCTGAGGGCGGCACCGTACGTGTGATAGTTCGATGCATCGGAGAGGCTGAGAGTGTCAGTCGACGAGGCTCGGTGTTATCAAAGCAGACCTCCTTGTTGTCCAGGCAGGGCTCGGGGCGGAAGTCGAAGCAAACGCCCATCCAAGAAGCCGGCTCGGAGCGGTCTGCGACGCCAAACTCGATGAACCAGAAGCAGCCGATGACTGCGACGGCCATTGAAATCAATGCCATCGATCATCCGGTACAGACGTCTGCATCCTCGCGCACTGGCAGCTCTCCCCCAGGGACAGCCCGCGATGTGGTATTCGAGTGGGAGGTTGTGGATAGCGGTCCGGGCATGTCGGAGCATGTTCAGCAACGCGTGTTTGAACCCTTCTTCCAAGGAGACATGGCATTGAGCAAAAAGTTCCAAGGCACTGGGCTGGGTTTGAGCATCTGCGCTCAACTTTCGTCGCTGATGTCGGGGTCTATGAGGTTGAAGAGTCAAGAAGGCATTGGAAGTACTTTCACCATGCGCGTCCCTCTCAAACAAATGCCCTCTCGTTCCGACAGCTCTGCATCGTCGCAGGCCCCAGCCTCGACACGCTTCAACTCGCCTCGCAACAGCATCAACGGCGAATCACATCGACCAGCCGAACATCGATATAGCATGGACACACCAGGGCACAACGACGACGATGGCAAGAGTACGCACAGCTTCAGCTTCGCCAACATTCCTGAGATGCGTGCCAGTGGCACACCACCAGCTTCGGCTCCGTCGCCCCCTCCTGCTTCAACTTCAAATCCTGGGGCTGCGGCAAACGACTCGAACGCCGCGTCAGACCACACTCGAAGTCTCAAGGTCCTCGTCGCCGAGGATAACAAGACGAATCAAGTCGTGTTGCAACGCCTCCTCAAGATGGAGAAGGTAACCGATGTTACTATTGCTGCAGATGGCAAGATAGCCTTCGACGTCGTTCTCGAGAACATGGCTAAGACCGACAACTTTGACCTCATCTTCATGGATGTGCAGGTAAGGTCAAACATTCACTAGCAGCTACAGACTACAACTAACGCCCAATCATCAGATGCCAAACATGGACGGCCTCGATAGCACGAAACTCATCCGGGCAGCGGGCTACAAAGGCCCAATCGTTGCCCTCTCCGCTTATTCGGATGAAGCCAATGTGAAGGTATTATCCTTCCACTCAATCCATTGAATATTGAATACTAAAATTCATCTTCAACAGAGCTGCCACGAAGCAGGCATGGATGACTTCGTTTCCAAACCCATCCAACTCCCTCGTCTCAAACTCGTCCTCAAGACCTTTTGCCCGGCCGAAGACGCTGAGCACCAATGAGTAATCCCAGCGACTCCTCTTGTGTCCTTCGCAACACAAACACCAAAACCATGATACCCCATGCTGCTATCCGTCAGGCAGTTCCCTCCTCTTTCCAACTTTTCCTAACCTTTCTTTATGTACTAATTTTTGTGAGCGTTAAGCATTGCTCGGCGTCATGGAGAAACGGGGTTGGAACTCTGGGTCGGCTGAACACTAAAAGTTCCCACTTTCACACGCAAAAACGGGGGACATCTGGACATTTGCGAACTGTAATTTCTTGTTTGTACGTATATTGGCTCGGGCGGGATGACGAATAACTCAGGGATGCACACACCCTGAAGGACCCTCAGGACTGGGAGTTATAAATGAAGAGGGTTTACAGGGACAATACGAATGTGTCTCTTTCTACAACCGACCGCTTTGGGCTGCCACACTAGAGTCAAAAAGCTGGTAAGCTTGGCGAGATGAACATGACACTTGAACACCTACGACCTTACCGAGTCTTCCAAATGAAAGAATTGCAAAGTGGGCCGAATTGCTGATTTCATCATACAGGAAAGTGTATCGTGGTTGACGTTCGTATTATGACGATAGCGATCACTCATCATTTCCATTCCGCCCAGAGAATATACCTCATGGAAATACCCCTAAGTTGAAGTCCATATCGATGGAAGATTCTGGCAATTTTTGAGGAGGAACGTGGCCAGGGAATCATTGATGTGGATTGGTATTTTGGAAGTGTTGGGATCGAGTGCTTGTATGCGTGACGGACATGAACTGATGATGACTGCACGCTGTGTAGGTGCCAGGCAGGAGATGCCAACTTTCTACATTCAGATCCATCTGTTTCAATTCTTCTGCACACTTTTCTTTTTACTCGAGCGCATTGAGAAGAGATTATTCAAGAGCGATGACCGAACCGATACATAATCGATGGTGAATCGATGGATATAGCATCCATTAATAAGACACGATGCGTCCACTTTTTAGGTTTGGGCCGGGTGGGATATAAAATATCCCTTGCGCCTAAACGCAGAGCAACTGGGTCAGTCATTCTAGGTTGGTTTTTTACAGTACCCATGACACCATGCCTGCCGGGTCAGCCAGATCAATAATCACATCGTCAGTGAAGACGAAGTCGACCAGGTTCCAGAGGAATATAGAAGCCAGGGGTTTTGTGGTATAAAAATCTATTGCTACGTGTTGTATTGAAAATAACCTGGGTAAGAAGAGCATGGAAGTATTTGAAACTTTATTCTAGTGATTGAGAATTCAGCGACGAGGGGCCGTATCGCGTTGACTTTTGTAATTATCAGCCTCTGATTTCTAGACAACATGAGCTCCTTGACTGTTCACAGCATGTTTTGTATTCCGTAAGTCGACCTGCGAGCAAGGCACGAAAGAGACATTCAGAAAACGATGGGAGATCGGAAAGAAGAGAAGAGATCGTTTCGGAGTTACCGTGGCGAGGATACCTCAAACGCCACGGTGATATACGAGATGGCATGAAGTAGTTTCAAATGATGTTGAATGTGCTTTGGTCAGTTCGACGAATCATGTCACAAATCCTAAGGTTCCATAGTTCTTCCTATTACTAACTTGTCGACCACTTATTACTTCCATGAATTGTTTGAATCGCCCTTTAAAAGAATTTTAACAGTTCACGGATCAACGTCAATCTGAAGTTGCCACTCGCTCTCCTCCTCAGCATCCTAGAACCAGCAGGTAAACAGCACAAAGCCGCGATACTATGGGGATATGTGCTCGTTATCCTACGATTCTAGTCCCTCGTTCAAATATGACTAGAAACGTGTGTTTACAGGATGTCGAATCGACCTCATCAATTACCAGCATGTTCAACTCTTCCAAAGAGAATCGTTATTCCTGTCTTAACGACAAGATGATCATGTCTACCTTACTCTAGTCCTCCCTCTCAAAATTCTCATCAGCTCCAAATTCGTCAACAACCCACTGACAAAACCTCTCCCACTGCAGCAACCACTCCGTCAACCGCTCAGCCTTGACGGTATTCCCCGCCGCACCCAATTTGATCTGCAAAATCCACTCTTTCTGGGTCTGATCCTCAAACGCTGCCCAACGGACACTATTCTCTGCTAATGACCCCAGACCTGCTAGACCGAGATTATCCCATCCTTGCAACGCTTGCCAGAAATCGTGACTCAAGCCTGCCGTTTCGTGGCCCAGAAGCGCCGGATCATCGTTACAGAGGGAGACCGGGACGCCACGCGAGAGAAGCGCAGGCAAGGGGTTAGACATAATTGAGCTTGTGAGACGAAGGACTTCATTGGAGATTGGACAGCTTTCGATCAGGATCTTCTTCTCTTTGATCATGTCGATTAACAAGGGATGTTTAAACATGGAGAAGCCGTGACCGATTCGACGGGTGCTTAGGAGCACAGCATCGAATAGATTTTCGTCCGTAGAGTCGCCGTCCCCTAGTGTTTCGCCGGCGTGGAAGAAAAACGGGATATCGATTTTTTCGATGGCGCATTGTTTCTTGAACCAGAAGAGTTCGGGAACTATGTCTGCAAGGGGACGTCCATCATCTTCTTGGCCTACCAAGTCAAAGCCTGCAATGAGATGTGGGAATTCTTTCTTGACTGCAATACAACGCTTCATCGCTGGACATTTGAATCAGTCGTAGTGTCCAGTGAGGGTGGAGATATAAAGACAAACCTTCAATCATCTCTTTTTTGTCAATACGTCGAAGAGCCTCCCAAATGATTCGAATACCCCAGAATCCTTTTCCTTCTGGGCTAGCTTTATAGGATTCCACCTCTTGGTCGAACAGACTCACATATTCATAAAAGTCTTTGTTATCTTCAAATCCATCGGGATCCGTACGACTTCCAATCTGGGCACGGATGTCGGCCCATAGGACGTTGTCTTCATGAAGCTGCTCGCAGAGCTTTCGAACGTAGTTTTGGAAAATCGGCTTGACGTAAATAATGGAGTGTCGAAGGGCAAAGGTTGAGCGGAATTTGCGCCAAACATCGTTGAGACCTTCATGGTGAGATATGGATTCTTCGTGGGTGATTGTGCAGCGTGAGACGATCAATTTGATGAAGCCTTCTTTGCCACCATCTGGAAATGAGTTTGCGGCCTCGTGAAGTGGCACAAAAGTATCGGGTCTGTAATCCGATGACCATATCGATGGTTTCTCATTTGACTCTGTCTTTGGCGTGTCGAAAGTGATACTGGCATGTCTCCTATTTTCAGAGGTATCCAAACTTTGACTCGCCTTTATTTGAACATTTTCTAGTTCAAAGGCTTGCTCAAGAATCCACGAAGTCTCAACCATTGCTTCGAAATGGCAATGGAGAACAGCGCCTTTTGGCATTTTCCGCACAATCTTCCATAATTTCGTCTTCTCCAATCTCTCTTTGGCGAGACTAAACATCATTCCAGGGTAGACATTGCCGGCCTGATCTCCCTCACTGAGAGATTGTTCGAATTCAGACGTCCATATCGTTTGCTGTTCTTCAAAGCGGATCTGGTCGACAAGGGCGCATGCCTCACTTGCTGTGGGAGAAAGGTTCTCGCGGAAGACTCGGTCTGAGGTTTGCTGGTGTGTGAGATTGAACAGGGCGTGGTGTGGATAATGCAAAGCGCTGCAGGAATGACTAACCACTCCTTTGTTTCTTTTCTTGGGCTACGAGAGCATCGCGTCCAGTGAGATATTGCCGGATGAATGGATCTTCCAGGCGAGGTACACCCTCGGTTTCGTGCCATTCGTCGTCGGAATTCCAGTCGTCTTCGTAGTCGTCCTCGATATCTAGATTGTCGAGTTTCTGCTCCATGATCGATGACGGCGACGTGTTGATTGCTATGTAAAGCGCTTCGGGATTCGAGGTCGACTCAATTGCTTGTACTTGATGCTGTGGGAGTCTTCACCATGTCAATGTTTATGTTTGTGTAGTCTTGGAAGAAATATCTCGAAGGTGACTCGATCTCGAAGTTGACACCCGTGACCCACGTCGCTACCTTAACGTAGGTATCGGTATCATACCTGCGTACCTTACCCACACTCATCCGCAATCAGCACTTGGCCTATTCGGGCAAGTGGCTTTCAGTGAGTGTAGATTTGCAGCCTTGTCTCTATCTTCACAATCACAAAAAATCCACATCTCTCATCCCCCAGCTGTACGTTCTCAAGATCCATTCAAAAATTGGTATCACGCACACGCCAAATCGTGTATTCTACCTTTCACTGGAAACCATGTCCAAGAACCTGCAACTTAACGCACTGGATCGTGAAGACTGCGCATGCTAACGTCGGTTCATTGCGACATATATAGTTGCTATTGAGCATACCTACATCAAAGCAGGACCACCCTTGATTCCACATTGCCCATTCCACATATCAAGTCGTTGACCATCATATCCTTGACTTTTCGTCTTACATACGCTCACTTGTGCTCGATACCTTCCTCGGCCTGAGGCTCAATGCCCGTGATCTCAGCCGCAAGCTTTTCCGGACCCTTGCTCACGTCGTCCTTCATGAAGGGGAACGTGATGACCTCCTTGATACTGTAATGGTCAGTGAGGAACATGACCAATCGATCAATACCGAGACCCCATCCGCCACTATCAAAAAGTTAGCTCAGCTCAACAATCGTTCGCAGATGGAACAAAACTCACGTGGGCGGTAATCCAAACTCAAGCGACTGGCAGAATGTCTCATCGATCAACTGTGCCTCATCATCACCCTGGTCCTTCTGTCTCGCCTGCTCTTCGAATCGCAAGCGCTGGTCAAACGGATCATTCAACTCAGTATACGCATTGCAAATCTCCTTCTTGCAAACGAACGCCTCGAATCGCTCGCAGAGACCCTTCTTGGATCGATGGTACTTGGCAAGCGGACTCATCATCTGTGGATGTCCAATGATGAAAGTAGGGCTTATGCAAGTCTCCTCGATGAACTCGCCAACAAGTTTGTCAATCATGCGAGCATTCGTCAATGGCGGCGGGCAGTCGACCTTCATCTTGGTGAGGATGGTGCGTAGGAACTTGTTCGTCTCGTCCGTGTGAAGTTGCTCTCCTGGTGGGAATTTCTCTCCTGTGGCCTCCTCGAGCGCGGGAATCATCTCGACACGTCGCCATGGCTTCTCCCAATTGACCTCAAACTTCTCACCCGATTGGGTATGGTACTCGGTCTTGTAGCTGCCGGTGACTTGCTTGACAAGGCCTGATACCATGTCCTCGGTGACTTCTAGAACGTCGTACATGTCTGCGAAAGCCCAGTAGAACTCGCAAGTCGTGAATTCTGGGTTGTGCGTCAAGTCGATTCCCTCATTTCTAAATTGGCGGCCGATCTCGTACACACGGTTCAAGCCTCCAACAGTAAGCATCTTGAGGTACAGCTCTGGTGCAATTCGCATGAACAGGTCCATTCCGAGCTCATTATGGAACGTCTTGAAAGGCTTGGCAGTAGCACCACCAGCAATCTTGTTCATCATCGGTGTCTGTACCTCGAGGAAGTCCCGGTCATCAAGGAACTTTCGGATGTACTTGATGATCTTGGAGCGCGTAATGAAGGTGTCGCGTGTCCGGTCGTTCATAATTAAATCCAAGAACTTCTGCCTATGTCGTTGCTCTTGGTCCTTGAATCCGTAATGTGCTGTGGGGAGGAGGTGCAAGCAAGGTGTGAGCAGGATGACTTCACGAGCGAAGATGCTGAGTTCACCGACGTCCCGTCCCTTGGGCGCGGTTCTGCCTGGGTATCCCACAATTCCGATTATGTCACCACGCTGGAGGGTATCGTGGACTTCGACGAACTTCTCTGGATCGGTTGCATTGTTTGCTTGGCACATCACCTGGAACGTATGTCCCTCTACTTTTGTGTCAGCAGAGGACATAGGTCGCATTCTTAATTTGCCATACCTGATTTGACATCGTAGAACCTCAGCTTAGAGCTGGAGGCTCGCATTGTGATTATCCTAGCGCCCAGACGAATTTCCTCCTTTTCATTGGTCTCGCCAGTTTTGAGGTGTTCATACTTTGTGACAAAGTCCTTTGGGATGAGGGTGGAGTTGAACTTGTGAGGGTATCTATCTCAATATTAGCAATTGATCATAATCGTCGAAGGGGCTGGAGGAAGAAGCTCAAGTTCCATTAGAGTCCAGCAATCTTCCAAAAGAAGACCACTAGAGCCCCAGCAAGTCCAAGTCAACACGATCTCATCAAGCCATCGAGCTCCCCTCCCACTACATTCCCCAATAGAAGACAAAAAGAAACAGAAAAACCCACGGATTAACCTTCTCCTCCTTCGTATCCAGCATCCCCTTAATCTGCCTACTCCTCATCTCAAAATACTGATTCGGGTTCAAATCAGAAACATCCACAACTTCCTTCTTCTTGACCACAGCGGGCGCAGCAGCAGCCCTGTCCGCCTTCTTCTTAGCAGCTTCCCGTGCCTTGATCCTCTTCTTCAATTCACTCTTAGACACCATCTCGCCCGTCTCCTCATCTTTCTGTAGATTGGGGGCATTGGGTGCTACGTTCTCGCTTGCGGTTGCGGTGGAGGGTTCGGTGGTGGAGGCAGGGCCAATGGTGGTATTTTGGACTTGTTCTGTTATTTGTTGGACCTGTTCGCCGAATTGCTCGACGGCGGCTTTGATGGGTTCGGTCATGCTGGGTGGTTGAGTTGTAAAGGTGTTTGCGACGGACAGGTTCTCAAATACTCATAGTAGAGAGTCATAATTTCAGTGACAGGGATCGTGCGACTAAATACTAATAAACGAGGGGTACCTGCTTGCGATGCAACCCTGGGCACGAAATAATTTCTTTTCAAAAACATATCGAGGTTATCAATTCAAGCCTAGGAATTTTTGGGAAATGATAGCAGATAGCAGTATGTATTTACATATGTACAGCCCATCTCGCCATAAAAAAAAAACAGCGTTCAAATATCGTGGACTCACGGCAACAAAATACCCCCTCATCTTCCATCAAACGAAAAGACTCCAACGTACACAGTCGCCATACGACACCACTCAGACGTCCACCACAGAAGAAGTGAGAGGTCGAAATGAATATGTAATCAATAGTACAAGAAACAGCACAAACGCCCACTAATTATAAAGCTTATCAACACAACACACAGAAAGACAAGACCATTTTATCGTCGCGCTCCTCGAAAACCCAGAGGCGATCCATGTCGATATAAACTCCCAAAACGCCAAATCAGACCCGCTGTATGTAAATGCTTGCTCAATTGCTCTTCTTTTCATGCTCTCATCCGTTACAAAAGCACCATCGTAAGCCTTGCTCTGAGAAATCGCATGTCAGGACCTTCGTTGCAATGACTGTCAGCACGCAGTCCTCAAAATTCCGAAGCACTCTCACTGATTCTTATGAGCATCGCAAACCTCCACAAATTTCTTGGCCTCATCCTCAGACGAGACCTGAACAATCAATTGCTCCATCTTGCCAGTAGCAGGGTCGATAACGCCAAACCGCACACGTTTTGCAATTTGCTGATACGTCATGCTGGCCATCAGCCGTGTGTTGATGACAATGCCTCCATTCGGCACCCTCTTCATTAAAATCTTGGTGACACCACTGGCTTGATCTTTGAGAATGGCGATGGGACCAACACCCTGTGTTGCCCACGCTGGTTGTTTCTTGCCGGTCGGATCGACATCGTATCGAGATGCTTTGACCTTCTCTTGTTCGAAGAGAACATCATGACCTTTCTTGGCCGCCTCCATGCCGATGAGGTCGCTCTGCGGGTCGTTGCTTATCTCCTCCTGCTCACCTCCAGTCTCGGCCCCAGACACGTCCGACACTCCAGGAGTTGTGGCGCGAGATGTGACACCAGAAGGAAGGATAGAGGAAGAGCCACTGGGCACGAACAGACTCCCACTAGATTTGGGGACACCAAACAACGACGATCCAGGTGTTCCGAAACCTGAAAATCCAGACCCAGTTGTTGCACCAGAGGGAGTTGGAGCGATGGGCGAGAAAGAAAAACCGGTCGACGGAACTGATTTTGGTGTGCTTGCGACGAAGCTGAATTTGGGAGCCTCAGTGCTGCTGCCGTTGAACTTGATCGGGCTGTCTGGCTTCCATGTCTGATCTCCAGCACTGCTGGTTGTAGACTGTGAGCCAAACCCAAACAAACCACCTTCCTTGGCCGGTGCAGGAGGCGATGAGGTTGTGCCGAAGCCAAATAGGCCGCCTCCGTTAGCTGATCCAGCAGTCGCGGGCTTTGTACCGAAGCCGAAGATACCACCCTCGTTAGCCGTAGTAACGGCGAGTGGAGCACGTTCAGAGGACTCATCACGAGAACCAAACATGCCGCCACTTAGTGCTGAGGTGCTCTTCTCTGTCGAAATTGGGAAGCCGAAGAGGTTGCCGGTTATTGGCGGTGCTCGTGCTGGTGCTGGTGTTGGCGCTTCGGAGCGCTTCTCTATGCGATCAAAAAGACTACGTCCAGACGTGGCACTATCACTCGGCGCATCGTCAGACTCAGTGAATCCGCCAAATTTGCCGTTAGGCTGATTATTTGATGCCTTGGGAGTGCTGGTTTGCTGAGCACCGTCTTCGTCCGAGTCTTCATCGTCAGCATCACCGCGGGCGCTGCCCTCGACGTCTGATCCAGCATTGGAGAGGTGGCCAAAGATGTTGCCACTTCCACTAAGCGTATTCGGCCGTCCTGTATCAAAGACTGAGCCACTTGCTGATGCTGCAGGACTGACGCTGCGAGAGAAGTTGAAGCCTCCATTCGTCGCTTGAGGAGCAAGTGACAAGGCTGATGCAGATGTTTTGGCCTTAAAGCCAAAGCCTCCGTTCGTCACTGGTGGTGTGGTTGAGGAGGATGCATTGACCTTGAAGCCGAAACCCGAATTTTGCTGTAGCTTTTTGAGTTCTGCTGCTTTCGCGGCCAGCTTCTCTTCGTATTTGCGCTCCCATTCTGCCTCAGTCTCGTCATCCGAATCATAGTCTTCGTCTTTGGCCTTTTGCTTCGCGGCCGCAGCTGCCTTTGCGGCGTTCTCGCCAAACTGTGCCATGGCATTTCCTGTTGGCGCAAAGGTGGGCAACTTGAATGTGGGCGCCTCAACGGCGGCTGGCTTCTGAGTTAAGTTATTGGCTGGGGTGCTGGAGGTAGTATTATCTGTCGGATTGTCGGTCTTGTTGAGAAAGTCCATGAACTTGTTGGCTGTCGCTGATGACTGCGATGGCGGTGGCGGCGGAGGGGGTGTTTGCGTAACGCTTGCAGGGAGTGGAGCCTCAATTCTTATCTTCTTGGGGGTCTCGTCTTCGCGAGGGACTTCCGCACCAGGCTTGCGCTTTCCAGACTCGTCAGGCATCGATCCATTTTGCTGATGATGTAGGCGGGTGCCTTGGTCTTTGCCATGCTGAGCAATAAGCGTGGTCAATGGCCCTTCGATTGGAACCATGATCTCCTCAAAGAGGGTAATATAGTTTGCCATCATTGGTCGGAGGTCCATCGCCTCGAAATTGCTTTCTTTGCCTTGAAACTCGAAGAAGTGCTTGTAGATACTGTTCAGTCGGTTCAGCTTGTGTTCACGGACCCAGTACTTCGTCTCCTCGGCGTCCATTCCAGAATCTGCAGAGGGCATACTGAGGCTGTGCTCAGCAAGAACGCGACTACGGAAGTCTGCTGACAGATGTCGGGACAAGGCGTCGCTTCCGAGACGATCCTGAGGGTAGACTGTTCCAACCTCGGCCATTCGAGCACTCGTTGCGCTGTCTATTTCTGTTGCGGTTGGCGCGGTCGTCGGCTGTGTTGATTTTGAAGCCAAACCGAAGATATTCGTAGACGGTTTTGTGGTCGATGAACCAAAAGTGTGAAGGTTCGATGGGCGAGAAGATTCATCCTTGCCCACAATAGGCGATTGTTGAACAATACGAGGTTGTTTAACAGCAGGGCTATTGACATTGGAGCTAAAAATAGAAGTCTTGGCTGGTGTTGAGGAATTAGTCGAAGAGGCGAGAGGCGATACTGGGTCCGTGCTTGATTTTCCGAACATGTTCGAAGTCGCAGGATTTGAACTTTGTAAAAAGGATGGCTTCGGCGTTGGATCCGCTGGCTTTGGCGTGGACTGGGCTTTCCTAGAGATGGATGCAAACGGGTTTGCTCTCGGCGTCTCATCGCCATCTTCAGTCTGGGATTGTTCCTTCTCTTGCTTTTTCTCGGTATTGAAAGATGACTTCACGGGTGTCTCCACTGCTTTGGGTGGTTCTGAAGATTTCGCTCTCGGTATCATCGCAAAAGGATTGGGTCTCGGCTCTTCTTCAATGTGGGGATGATCGGGCGATTCTTCCCCATTTGAGGAAGAGTTGCTAGACAGCCCATTGCCAGGCACCTCCAGTGATTTGTTCCAATTTTTAGATATCGAATTGTGAGCACCCTTTTGTGGAGAGGCATCAGGCGATGTGCTCATCACATCATCATTGTGCTGTCCAAACGGTGATTTGACGGCTGGCGCAGTAGTACCGAAGAAGCTTTGGGGCGAAGCTTCAGATTTTGCCTCAGTCGGTGGCTGTCCAAATGCAGATCCTCCAGAAGGCTGCTGGCTTGTGCTAGATGTCGATCCGAACATTCCAGTCCCATTTGTGCTTCCAAAAGCGCTTCCTCCATTTGTGCTTCCAAAGATTCCACCAGCAGGAGTGGTCGAAGCCGCAGGTGTTCCAAATATGGTGCTGCTAGGCGCGTTTGATGAGCCAAATATACCTGTCGATGGAGCCTGTGGAGTTGCTGATGAGAAAGGATTTGGGGCTTGTTGCTGATTCCCGCCGAAAGAAAATATACCAGTCGATGGAGGCGTTGCTGCTGGCTGCGATCCCCCAAAGTTGAATCCAAAGCCACCGTTTGAAGCACCGTTGTTCGTGTTACTGGTGGATACGTTCGCAAAGGGATTGTTCACGGTAACAGATGGCGAAAATGCAAAACCCGTATCCGCACTACCGCTTCCAAATCCTCCAAAGGACACATTTGATGATCCATTCCCAATCGGAGGCGCGCCATTCGTAGGAGGAAAACTCTGGGCTGCGTTGGAGAAAAGGCCTGATTGAGAAGTCGAAGGAGATGGGCCAAAGCTGGTAGTAGGACGAGCAGTTGAAGCGCCAGCGCCAGGTCGTGCGCCTCTGCCCTTCGCAGCTTTAATTCTAGAGAGACGACTGTTAGCAAAGTCATCCAAATGAAAACCTTTGGCGCATCCACAACGCTGACCATATTTGTTTGGCCCAGCGCGCATCGCATATTCACCAACAAAATCAATGCCACCTACTTTCTGTTTGCCAACTGCGCAGCCGTAGCCCGCTTGACAGGATCAGACCGATCATCTGGCCCTCCTTCTTGCATTCTCGGATCGCTGACGTCGTCTTTTGTCAAGTACCTCTCTGCGCCTCGTTTCACAGACATGGAAGGCCACAATCCTCTTGAACAATTAGAAGCGCAGTGCGCGAGCGAGCACAGAGAAAGGAATGACGAGAGGTTTATGGGGAAGGTTCCATGCGCGTTGTGGTGGTGGCCAAGTGCGGTCGTATTGTTTTGGATGGGTATCGGGAGAGGTGGAGCGGCTGATGAGCCTGTCTGGGAGAGTGTGAGGAGATAGGTCGACGTGCTGCGCGCGGAATAATCGAGAAGACGATGGGAAGGTGTGTCTTGAGATGGGTGTGTTTAATTATCTCAATGTTTCAGTTGGTGTTGTTAGGGGGTCGAGTCGCTGGAATGATGATTGAAGTGCTGGCTTCGGTTTGCGTCTGTTTTTTGCGGTTGGCTCGCTCGTCAATAGTCACCTTGGCAAACTATGACGACCAAAAATAAATAAAAACTAAACACTTTTGCTTATTCTATTTGAACTCAATCGCTGATTGTCTTGATTGATTGTTTATACCACGTTTATTTGTCGGTCTCGCATCCGAAGCAGGAAAGCAAATGGTCCAGGAACTACTTGATAGTCGTCGCAGTTGAAGATTTACGGCTCAAAACATTGGACTATCATCTATGCGCTATCTAAATACCTAAGTCCGCATGACTTTCGACCAGCTGTCTAATCGCTGCTCTGTATTATAACCTTGATCGCCCCAGTCTTAGGGTCCGCCGCGGTCTTGAACGCATCTATCGCATCATCCAGAGCAAACCGATGTGTAACCAATTGCTTCAAATCAATCAAACCACTTTTCAGCAGTCTAATCGCCCTGGGCCAAGTATTAGAATATCTGTACTGGAGCTTCAAATCCACTTCTTTGACCGAACACTGCATAAAAGGAAGCTTGATCTCATTCTTCCCAACACCAATAATGAATACCGTGCCCCCAAATTTGACACTGTGGATAGCCCCGGCTATCGAAGATTCGACACCAGTACACTCCATAGCGACGGCAGGCTCATCTCCCTCAGCAAGTTCAACAATCCGCTTGCCGAAATCCTCGGGTGATTCTCCCATTTGCACTTTCAACGTTTTCACGCCTGGAACTGCCTTTGCTGCGAATGCTAATCGTCCTTCATCAATGTCTGTGATAATCAGTGGCTCACATCCAGCGGCTCTGCAGCATATGGCCGTGATCAGACCAATTGGCCCGGCTCCACAGACCATAACCGAGTCGCCGAGTTTGATGTCCGCCCTTTTGATGCCAGCAAGTGCCACACTCAATGGTTCCAAAAGCGCTCCATGCTCGTAGTCCAAGTTGTCCGGAAGTTTGTGACACCACACAGCAGGGTGGTTGACGTATCTTCTCAGCAGTCCTGGCACGGGTGGTGTGGAGAGAAACTCGACATTGGGACACCCATTGTATCGTCCGTTGAGGCACGGCTCGCAGGCCATGCAAGGAATGTTCGGCTCGATTGCGACGCGGTCGCCTGGCTTAAGAGACTTGACGGAGGGGTGTACAGCGAGGATTTGGCCTGCGGATTCGTGGCCCAGGATGTGGTCTTCTCGGACAACCATTGTAGGGCCGATGCAGCCAGCGTGCCAAAAGTGGATATCTGAACTGTATAGAGCCGGTTATGACCGTGGTTACCATGGAAGATGAGAAAGGCAGAACAAACCCGCATATTCCTGTGCTCTTGATTGCAATAGTGACTTCGCCCGGCTTCAGTGTGCTGCCGCTCTCAAGAGACGAGAGACTGGGTTCTGCTGGTGCTATCCAAAGATCATGGGCTGGATTGGTGTAAACCCCGATGTTGGCCTTGCTGGGCTTCACCTCTGTGACGGTGGTAGACATGGTAGAAACGTTATGGAGATCGAAAAGTTAAGTTTTGCTTCGGAAAGGAATGAAGTCCTGAAATGGATGAGGAGGGGTGAGTCCGAGGTAAGATCTCAATTGAGACTTCACGATAGTAGTACTGCATGGTGGAGTAATAGCGACCCACCAAAGCCTTAGTGATCATGGGACACTTGCCATGGTGATTGGTGGATTTAGTCGTATGTTGGGTCTGTCTGCTAGTTGAGGGCGTGACAGGAGGAAAGAAATTTGACGTGGTCGAGATTGTATTATGGTTCGGGAGAAAAGAACGCGAGCCTCGCATGAGTCAGCGGGTAATTATGTACGGGAAACAGCTGGTCGAGTGCCTCCGTAGTTGATTGACAAAAGTGTAGATTTAGCTGAATCGAGGATGAGGGACAAGAAGTCTCTTTGTCATTCGAAGAATAATCGAACCGACATGGGAAATTATTGATGAACTAAGTGGTGGTCTTCCTTGGGACCGAAAGATGTTTTTGAGATGCATACTTTCAGCCTTGTCGAGCCGTCCTTACACCATATAAAGTAGCTACAAAGAGCATACTGCTTCCATGATAGCAATTATATCCACGATGAACCCGAGTTATAGAAGTCAAGACAACCTTTGCGAACAAGATTCAAAGCCTGACTGATGTTGAATGGAAGATGAGCAGCTTCGAGTGCAGCACTTTATCCATACCAAAAGTCGCATCAATCAAATCAAGTCAGTAAGTGGTAGGCCATTGAAAGCTGTGGAATGTGTTGATGTTCAAACCTCAATGTCAGCGAGAGGAGAAACTTGCATTGGTATTCTGTTAAGCCGTCCTTATTAGTTAATCACAGCTATCTACCAGAGCATCTTTGGTATCGGTGTATAAATTGACCTTTCCAAAGTTGTCTTGCTCCTTTTCCTAAGATTGTCCTCCACTCCAGTTGTTTTCGGTAATCCAGTGGATGTTCAGTATTTCGAGATATTTCTCTGGGATATTCCGCTCGACAACCGAAGTAGACTCATGGTTTGATCGAGTGACGGAATCTTAGTAGTTATAGTATGCAAGTTCTGTCACTTGCTCAAATGTCTGGAAGTAATCAAATCTACGTTGGGAAAAGCAGAGACCACTTGACCTGTAGTACTGTCTACCTACCCATTGAGAGTAATCCATACTCCAAATAAAAATTCATCGCTTCATTCAATTTACGCTAAAAATGCGGGGGTGTATCATAAGGAAAGAAAATCATGAAAGAACGAAGTCCAGCTCTCAGTTTTGCCTCCGACGGAATATGTTCGACAATGTGCTTGTCGATCTACGAACTGGCGACTGGCTGGAGCTCGACTGCCTAGGAGTCTCTGCTGCCCTTTGCTCCGCCTCTCTCTTTCCCTCTTCAACGCTCTTTCTGCAATGCGGGCATGTGTCATGCTCTTGAAGCCATACTCGAATGCATTCCATGTGAAACCAATGATCGCAAGGCAGTTTTGCCACCTCGTTTCCAACCGGGACTTCATCCATGCAAATAGAGCACTCGCCCTTGGTAGTCACTTCCTGTCCTGTGCCATCGCCAACCATGTCCCTTGTGAGTGGCAACCTGGGCAGGGAAGCGATAATCTCCTCCGAAGCAGGTGGTGCCGCAGAGCTCGATTGATGTTGCTCCATGAACTCAGAAACGGCTCGATCAAAATCCTCCTGCGTATGTAGGTAGTCTCCCATGCTGCCTGTCGCAACTCCCGCTCCGGCAAACAAATAGCCCATTATGTTGGCAAGGGGGTTGTTGTCTTCGATGTGCGCATGGTGTTGACGTGGATTTTGTTGCGGCTGGCCGAAGAGAGCATTCATAAAGTTTTGCGGCGCTGGAGGTGTCTGCGTCTGTGTTGGTCCTTGGACCATTGCAGCTAGCATTTGCATGAAATTGTTGGTGAAGTCTTGCCCTTCGTTTGGTTGAGGTGAGCCTGTGACGAAAGTGCCAGATATCGAGTAGCCGCCAAACGGAGACTGATCCATCCGTATGTTGTGTGCCGCGCCCATGTTTTGGAAGCCACCGGGCATAGGGTGCTGCTGTTGCTGACGCGGTATCTGGTCCTGGCGTGGAAAACTGTCCTGACCTGGCAAGTCCTCCAAGATCTCCACGAATTCTGAGCGACACGCTGGGCAGATCAAGCCGTGCTCTTGCCTATACCATTGCTCCTCGCATTCATGGCACATGACCGTTTGTGGATCTGGGCTCCGAGTTGACGAAGCCATGGCGCTTTAGGTGGTCGGAAAAGTCTCTGGCTAGTGTGTCTGCTGAAAGATACGGTTGTGGTGGCGGATGCCCGTGTGTAGTCGATAGGAGGAGGGAGGAAGGTGTTTGAAGATGATTGTGGTCGTGACCGAGCGGAATGAAAGAAATGTTTGAGCTAAACCTGATGACTGCCAAAGCGAGCATGACGTGTCGTTTGCATGAGCCACCCGCCGATAGAACGTCCGTGACCCGGCCAAACACCAAAGCCTCCGTATCACTGGAATACTGCTTTGTAAGTGATCAAAAGCCACGTCCTGAGAATATATCATTTCTATCACTTTTACTAGGATTCACTGAGATATCGTTCTACCTAGATTTCTGCCATATTACTAAGCTACTTATTCAGCGATCCAGATATTATGTAAGGCATCCGTTTGAGCATTTTCCATTCGCATTCTTGAGTTTGACCATTTATAACATCATAAGATCTTTATGCTAAACCAGCCACGAAGGCAATGAGCCCACCATGACTGCTGCGGAATTCACGATGGGTACCATAATCCGACCACACCAATTCCACCGCTGTGGCAATTGTGTATAGGGAGTGATACATAGTTCTACATACTCTCTATATGAACATACAATTCTAGAGTGCTGAGATTAATTCAACCTCTCTCAATCTTATCGCAATTCAAAGTTCAGCCTTGCGAAATTCTCCACCAAAATCACGTGCAGCCAAGCCTGGACCCATAAATTATTGGACTAGCGTCTTCTGCGCTACAACTTTTTTTCTTGATCTGCGTCTCTAATCACCATATCAATCTATTCTTCTCCTCCCTTAATGCAATCGTCCATGTTTATATGGACGCAGCAAAGCATCTGAAAGGACTTGGCTGGCGCGGCGAAGGACATTCCCTCGATTCTACCAACAGAGGCCTCCGCAAACCATTGCTCGTCTCCAATCGAAACGCCAATCAGGGTCTTGGAAGCAAAAGCCAGAAAGAGAAGCAGGCTGATCAGTGGTGGTTGAACGCCTTTGATAACGCCTTGAAAGAGATTGGAACGGGCAAAGAGTCGAATCTTGCCCAGGTTGCTAAGCACGGTGTCAAGCTTGGTGGATTGTACGGTTTTTTTGTGAAAGGTGAAGAATTGGTTGGGACCATTCAAGAGAGGATTGCGGAAGAGAGTGAAGAAGCTACTCAAGACGCTGAAGAGCTTGACAACTTTTCGACTGAAACTTCTTCTGTGGAAACGTCCGACGCGAGTGAGTCCAGTGATAGCGAGTCCGAATCTACATCCGATCGAGCCTCTCCCAGATTACCCCCACAACGATCCACAATGGGCAATCAACGCTTTGGTGCCCGTAGCAAGGCCCTCCAGAGTGGCTCCAATGCTGCACCACTTGGTGCCAATCGCCGAGTCTTCGGTGGAGGCTCTTCAGATTCCGTCGCCAAAGCAGCTCCTGCCCCGGTGCCCATACAAGCTCCCGCTCTGGTGGCCGAACCAATCGCAGAGGTCACAAAAGAGCCCAAGAAATCAAAGGACAAGAAGCGCAAGCGAGAAGAACCTGCGCCTGAGACTGTTGCGGAGCAGCGAGCTGCGCCAATCGAGGAGCCAGAGCCAAAGAAGAGCAAGGTCGTCAATGGCATCGTTATTCCTGCCCCACAGCCTATAATCCGCGAAAAGAAAAAGAAGGAATCCGCCAGAGAGACTCGCGAACGCAGAGCGAGGGAGAAGACGGAGGCGCAGCGACAGGCTTTCTTGGAAAACAAGCAAAAGGCGATCGAGGACGGTACCTTTGATTTTGAGGCTGACGCAAAGCGCAAGAAGGAGCATGAGCTTGAACGAATGGTCAAAGAAGAGTTGCGACGTCGGGAGGCCACGGGAGAATTCGGACCAAAATTGCCACATCCTTCCATGCTTCTCAAATTTGAGAAGGAAGTTGAGAAAGAGTTGAAGGCAATGGGCAGAGTCGGCGATCTAGAACTTGAGAAGAAGTTAATGCACGCGAAAGTTGGCGTAAGAGGTTTTTATTTACTTCACTCGCGCACAATACTAACATGTCTAGATACCGGAACTCGACCCCAATAAGAAGATCAAATACAAGGAAGAGAAGTACAAGCGTGAGAAGCTCAAGCGAACAGCCAAACGCGAGATCAAAGGCCGCATGCGAGCTGCAATGTTTGGCGAAAAGTATATCCCAGAAAGCGAGTTGACCCCCGAGGAGCTCAAAGAACGCAAGAGAGCCGAAAAAGAAGAGCTCCGCGCGAAGCGAAGAATTACTCGTGCTGAAAAGGCCGAGAAAGCCGAGGGGAAGGCAGCGGCCAAGGCACAGCGACGAGCTGCGAAGATTGAGCGCCGAGAACAAAAGAAGGAACAGCGAAAGAAGACGGAAGAGGCTGTCGCTGCCATGAAAGCTGCGCTACCCATAGACAAGGGAGTCGATGTCTTCCAAGCCGGTTCTGATGAGATCAAGCTCGGCCTCAATATCAACGGCCGCCAGCGCACTATTCCTGGGGTCGGAGCTGTGACGAGATACCCTACAAAGGCGGAAAAGGCCCTCAAGAAGCGTGAGTGCAGAGCTTACGAACTTGGCATTAGTCTGGAGGAATATGACGCTCGAGAGGCCAAAGAGAAGGCAGAGAAGGATGCTCCAGAGCTTCAGCGCATTGCCGAAGTGCAGACTGTGCGAGGCGGTCTTAATTCAAAGCAATGGTTCCGATACTGCTGGCTCGCCCAGACGGAGTCCCAGGAAGACGCTGAGAGATTCTTCCTCGCCACGATTGAGAAGAGGGCTGCAAAGGCTGCTGCCGAGAAGGCGAGCGGATCAGACAAGGAAAACACCTCCAAACCATCGGCGCCAGCAAGTTTCCCCAAGCCCGATGCTATGAAGGGTCCCGAAGAGTTTGCGGATGCGCCAATGAAGGCGACCAAGCCACTTTCGGCGAAAAAGCTTAAAAAGTACACCGCCAAAGCTGAGAAGGAAGGCATCACTGTCGAGGAATATATCGCGAAGAAGGAGGCTAAAGACGCGAAGAAGGAGGCTAAAGACGCGAAGAAGGAGGCTAAAGACGCGAAGAAGGAGGCTAAAGACGCGAAGGAGGAAGCAAAAGAAGATGCTAATTCGGCGCCAACAAACGGAGTCTCGCTCCCCAAGACCATCAAAGCTCCCCCAGGAAGTCTAGCTCACAAACTGCTTTCTGAGGCTGCAGCTCCAGCCAAGCCAACGACCATGGCCACTGAAGCGCCAACATCAGGCTTCATCATCGACACGGCCGGTAACCCCCATCTCGACACTTCCTCCGCCCTAACAGCCGACCTAGGCTTCGTCGTCGATACCAATGGCGACCCAGACATTCTCACTCGTCCTAAGCCGGTGCTAGTCTGGCACCCAGATATGCTCGGAGACCGCAAAGTCAAAGAGCTCTCCAAAGAGGAACGCGCCGCCCGTCTCGTATGGATGCGTGCGCGTCGTGCTGCGCGTCACGAAGCCAAGGGTGAGAACCCAGTTAGCAAGAAAGAGCGTCACAAGAAGCGAGTCGAGAAGAAACAGAAGCAGAGGAATTTCTTGGTTGCTCAGATCATGAGCGAGAGCAATAAACCTAGGAGCGAGGTTGGAAAGGAGGAGCTTGAGGCGGCTAGACGGAAGGCTAAAAGGGCTATGCGGGAGATTAAGAGGGAGAAAAGGAACAAGGTCATTCATCGCAAGAAGTTGGGTGGTGGGCTTAGGGGACAGTTTGGGGGTGCTATCTCTATGGGGTGAGTTGCCATTGTTTTAATTGTTACGCGGGGCTTTGCTAACTTTGCGCAGTGGTCGTGATCGTGCTTTGGATGATTAGGTAGGTGTTTCGTCTGCTCTGTGAGGGCGTCGTTGTACCTTTTCATAGGTGGAAATGTGAATTGACTCTCAGGTTCTCGGATGGCTTGAAGGCGTTGTAAATTAGGCGCTGGTACGGTGTAAGGCTTCTCGTTCGTTCACTCCACTGGCACGGATACACTATAAGTTCCCGGCGCCTTAGTCTTTTAAAATTAGATAAACAGATTTGACTGTTTCGTAAGCAGACACTTTGTATCCTGACTTGTGGTACCTATTTGGTGAGACAAGGGAATCCCCCTGACCTGACCTATCCCAACTTCCCAGCGCTAGGAATCAGCATCCCAATCTACACCTAGACTGAGATCAAGGCAAAGCTCTATGAAAAGACGAGTAGTTGATTCCAGGGAGTTAGTTCGTTACTTGGATATAGTTATTACTGGTATAGATATCGACACAAGGAGGATTGTAGGGGCGATTTAGAATAGTTGAGGTTGCTATAGTACTTATTCTAGGTAGATACTAAATTAAATTGGTACCGAGTTGAGCGTTTACTCCAATTTCAGAATTTTTATGTTCTTACTATATACTTAGTTTAAAAGGAATCGATTGCGTATTATTAAGATTCTTACCTATCATATCGTGAAATTTATAATGATAATTCGAGTTCTTGGAGGGAGGGGGGAGGGGGAGACTACTAATTTCCAGATACCTATTCAATCGTAAGAACTTGATACAATGAATATGGGAACATCCAAGCTATTATCCCGGAAAGCTTCGGTTCTAGACGTTGCTCGATACTACTGGTACTGACTACTTGGTACATAGTTACTTGTACTTTCAATTCACTCTGTTCCTAACCTAATTGATTATCGTCGATATGTACTTGGAAGAGTACCTAATCAAAAAATTCGTCTCAGAATATTTTGCCTTTGCAAGGACAGTAAACACATGAAGATTTACGGATTTTCTCTCATCTCTTTCGGTCGTATGAAGTATTATCCCCCAGAGTGGTTACAAGGGGTAGGATGGATTGGCAGCATCTGGACCTTTGATCCAGCCATCACGTAGACCAAAACAAAAGAAACAATACAACAAATATGAGGGAGGGAGCACACGAAAATAGGACTCGATTTGTGCCCAGTACATTCCATCGGCTGCAATCGACAGAGAGCCAATAGCCCATTTTCTAACCACAATAAAACGCCGTCCAACAATGCTGCTGCTGCTGCTGCTCCACGAAACTCCAATAAAAGCGCCTCGCCATGCCAGGAATGATCCCAAAGAAACAATATACACAACAATCATCATCCAGAAAGCATTTCATTCAATTCGCTAAAAAGCCCAAATCATTGATATCGACAGGCTCCGCAAGTGTCTCCTTCTTTGCAGGCGCCTTGGTCTCTGAAGAATTGAGGACCTTGGAAAGTCGACTCAAGTCATCCTGAGGATCAGCAGCATGGACATGCGGCGTCGAAGTGTTGGCATCCGCAAGATCCAGTGTGTCGAGGTGGGTATCGAGCGTTATTTCTCGCTCACCCACCGGGCCATCTAAAACCGGTGACAGTAAAGACGAGTCCTCGAGGTATCCCTCCTCTTCAGCAATATCGTCCATGAAAATCGATTCCTCCAGCTGGCCATCGCCTTCGACCGTTTCAACAATCAAATCTCCATTCTCATCGACATCGCCATGGGAGAAGTAGCTGGCGCCCATATCTTCGTCACCGCCATCATCTTCACTTCGAATACTGCTTTCGTACAGATGTTGTCCTCGTCGCGCCTCCTCCTCGTCTTCTTCGCTTCCACTTTCCGACGCCGAAAACTCATCAATGTCCAAAGGTCGATCTCTCCAGTAGTTGAAGTCGGTGTATTCCTCACCGCCCTCCTTGACAAGCATACCGATTGGAGGAAAGTAATGATCAACAATCTCCCTCATATTGACATAACTCGTGCTGTATTGCGCCGGAGCGAGGAGATGCATCGAAACTTCCGCGTTAGAATTGATGGTAAAGATCCTGGTTGACGGGATGGAGACACTACGATACGACAAGGCATCCGTCAACCGATTGCCAAAACCAGCATAGAATGGTGTTCGTAGTCTTCCGTCCGGACTTGCGCCTTGGAAGAGGTTCATAATATCTCTTAAGCAAGCCATTTTGAAAACCTCGGGCTTGCGTAAGTAGACTTCGCGTCTCAGTGCAGCCATGGTACGATCAGGGCTCATGATGACAGGCCCTTTCGGCAAGCGGTGACCATCCTGAGTGACACTGTTTAGGTATCCGCGTGTGTTATCTGCCATTCCAACAGAACGGGAGGTCAGGTAAAATATGTTGTACCCATTTTGGCAGATGTCCGTGTAGAGTTTGGCGACACCTAAATGTGTCCAGTCACGCCCGACCATGTTCAGAAGATGGCCAAGGGCATCGGATCTGTCATCATGATTAGCTCATATAGATATTCTGCCTGCGCGTGCTTGAACATACTTTGTGATAGTGCCGTCAATGTCCGAGATGACAATGGGGACATCGTACCGCCACAGGTACATGACGGCCTGACATGTAGCTTTGTTCACCGTGAAGCCCATCGGGTTCGCCCCGGGCTTGAGTTTCAGGTCCTTTAGTTGATCACTTGTCAGTCTCAAGGTTTTGGCATAATTCCGCGTAAGCTCTCCGCTGTTGTCGTTTGGCGATCTAGAATTACTGCCCATACCCACGGCACTGTCCGAGTCTCGTCGATATAGGCCAGCGTCTAGCTTGTCCTTGTCGTAATCGCCATCGCTTTGCGTTCCATCGTCGCTGTGGTAGCCCGGGTCCGATACTGCATCGGCCGATCTCATGGCAGAAGAATTTAGCACAATGGCCGCTCTTCGGTCTGCAGCTTCTCTGGCCTCCACACTGCTATATATCCAAAGGTTGCCATGTTCGTCGGCACCAATCAAAGCGCCAATATCGTAGTTGCCTTCCAGCTCTTCTGATAATATCCTCCTTGCGACTGACTCTGCTTGCAATGCCGCCTCTTCTGTGCTCTTATACCCTTGCATGTCTAGCATGAGATCGCCGGTTTCGCTCACGGTGGCGGGAATGTTGGAATCACGTAGCCTCTCTTCCAAATTCCTCGCTCTTCTGACGGCCTCCTCGATCGGGGCCGGAGGAGGACTTTGAGAGCGCGTCAAGCCATGTTCTTCTGGTGGTTCCGACTTTGCTTTATCCCAAGTATGTCCCATCTCTTGCTTAGCCGACGGAAGAAGCTCGTCTGTGATGGAGCGTCCACTGGGATTAGGTCGGTCTACAAGTCCAGACCAATCGCCAGAGACTGGTCGCTGGGCAGAAATATCCGGAGACGCTGAGCCCGCGCGAGGAGTCGCATCGCCTACGCAACGTCAGCATTCAAACTTGACGTGATGTGGGTCCCAAGACCAACCAGCATCACTTTGAGCCTTTGCATGAGACGATAATATCCCACTCCTATCGGCTGGTGATGCACTCCTCCCGCGCTGTGTTTCCGCGGCGATATCTAGTGGTTCTGGCTCGGATAGCTCTAGCGATGGTGTAGTCTCGATAGGATATGGGGTTGGGCTCGTCGTTGGGGAGGATAGCGGGGAGGTTTGCAATGCGCGAGGAATGTTTTCAGAAGTCTCGAAGACGAAGAAGGCCTCTCCTCCCTCGCCGAGCTTCATGGAGAAGGTTTGTTTCACATGGTTGACAGTGAATTCGACCTTTGCGATTGTTAGGAGGTTGCGTGGGTGTTTGGGAACTGCTGAGCTGACCTTCTTGTCTGATGGCCTCAACAACGAGAACTTGCCAAACCTGACGTGGAAGGGCGAACATGCCAACGATCCTGATGTACTGTGAGCTCCTGTACATCTCCGAGCTTAGTCCACGACAAGAATGCCCATACCATCTTCCTGCTCGACGACAATGACGTCGATAGCACCGCTGAGGGTTGCGGGATTCAGCGAGTTGTAGGCGTCCCTCACGGAGCCAAACGTGTTGCGCACGTATTGCATGCTGTGGCCCTTCAGCGGGAGGCGGGAATGGAAGTCGGTTTGTTCCTGCAGTAGTGGCTGTGGTGGTGGTGGTGGGGATTATTGCGGCACGTACAGTAGTACATAGACGTCGGCAAGGCTGGGCGAGGCTTGTCAGAAGTCAGAAGCTGGAGAGATGAGATGGTGTGGGATGTGGGATGTGGGATGTGGGGGAAGGGGAGGGGATGGGATGCCCGTTCCCGGGGATTACTGTGGTATGGATGCGGGTACAGCATGGACTGGATGCTATGGATATTATGTTTATTATTATGATTATATAAGCGGCCGTCTGTCTAGCTGAAGCGGCAGGAATGGTGTCCTTGAGATGTGGTCGTGGTCGTGGTCGTGGTGGTTTTACGTTGATTTGGTTGGAGGCGATCAACCTACAGGCCTCCACGCTTGGCGAACCATACTCTACTACCACAGTAGTACTAGTACTACCACAGTAGTTCTAGTACTGGGCAGTACAGTAGGTACTATGTACTAATCCACCAGGAAGAACTATCTACATACCTCCACACCACTACTCTGTACTATACCCACCTCGTTATATTGACCATGGACAATAATGCAACTCTTCATGCGCAGTCATCATCGCAGTCCACCATGTCTTGATTGACCTTCAAGCTGTCCCAAGTCGCATTCTCGCCTGCATCCAGCTCCCCTAGCCTGTCGCGCCACCAGTCCAATTCCGTGCAGTGGTTGTTTGCGGCTAAGTACCTATGGACATCGTGCCTATGCCTTCAGAAGAGTTTCTGCTCTCCCTCGCTGAGCCGCTCCTGTCCTCTCCCTCCCACCACAACCGCCCCAGCTCCGAGATGGAGCGCTTTGTGCACTTTGCACTGGGCCATTCTACCACCACAGTTGTTTTCTCTGCCCTAGCTTGGTAAGATCTCGCTTCCAAGTTGCTGTACATTTTCCGCGACGCGCAACAAAACTGACTCCCTCCTCTGTCCCAGGTTACTTCTACGCTTCTACCAGGTCCTGTCCAAACCGTCAGAGGAGCTCATCAGTCTCTTGGGTCTGGAGGTTCCTATCCCCCCTGCCTTGTCTCTGGCCGGCATACGAGCAGATGGTGTCGTTCTGAACTGGAAAGCTCCAGATCAACAAAAAACAACCATCGTCAAGCACTATATCCACATCAATGGAGTCAACGGTCTGTGGCATCTTTCTTTCACATCTTCACTGCATACTGATGCCCTCCAGTTGGCGAACTCTCTCCCCAGGAGACGTCCATTGCAGTGACTGGTCTAAGGCCCGAGACAAACTACATTATTCGCGTCATCGCTGTCAACCCTTCAAATTTCGAAGCCAAAAGCGAGGCCATACGAGTTCAGACGAAACCTGCCACTTCCAAAGACTTCTTCCAGGAGTCCCTCGAACCTGGAACCGCACCCGAAACGGACGAGACTGTCATCCCAACTATCCAGCCATGCAAAATGGTCGCCGATCCAACTGCCGCTTTGCCCGCTCCTCCTCCCGTGCACCGAGAACACAGTGGAAGCTTCTCACAACAAAAGAGAGGTCCTGGTGGACGGCGATCCTCTCCGGCTGTGCTAGCAAATGAGGATCACGAATCAGCCGCATATGAAGGAAATATCAGTGACCTGACAACGAAGCTCGACAAGTTGCGCTTTGAGATCGAAATCTCAGAGGGAGATCTTACCAAAGAGGATGAAGAATATGAGACGAGCCAGGCTTCGCTGACCAAACAAAAGAACGATCTCAAGCAGGCCGTTGCGGATAAAGAAGGGGCCTCCAAATCGCTCAAAAAGCAGGCCCAGGATCTTACAAATCAGAACAGCGTTGCTCAGGGCAAGAGAATGGCAGCCGAGAAGCAGTTGCAGCTGAAGCAGCAGGAGAGACAGAAGTTGAGGGATGAAATTGATCGTTGGGAGCAAGAGATCGTTACTATGCATGCCGACGCTGAAAAAATGGCCGTGGACAAGGTCACCTACCGCGAAGAGACGGACCAGAAGCTGGCCGACTTGAAGGAAGAACATGCGAAAGAAACGGCAAGGAACAAGCTGGTCGAGGACACTTTGCGCACCACCATAACCAAAATCAAGGACCTGGAAATCGAGAAGGAACAGCTCGACCAAGAGCTTCCTGAAATTGCGCCTGGTGCCGGTTCTTTCACTCTGGAGGAGGACATGAAATGGCGGCAACATATGCAGAACTTGCATGTTGCCTATGGCGCTGTTGCTAATAGGCTTGCCGAAGCCCAGCAATGGGCTGATGAGGCTCAAATGAACCTGGCACTTTGGCAGCAAAGACGGATCGATCAGCCCCAGCTTTTCGTCTCTACTCCGCAGTTGGAGCTGATCCCTGGCAGACGCCATAGTCAACGTGGGTCACGAACTATGAGTCTGCGCAACGAGCTCAGTGCTTCAGGCCCGACATTTGGCGACGGAACTGCACCTCCGTATACAGCAAGCATGTCCAGCATATCTCCTGCCTTTCACAGTGCATTACCATTGCCGGTCTTCAACATGAAAAATGGAACGCTAGATCATTTGGACAATGGGACCACACTGCAAGAACACATGAGATTGAACGGGATGACACAAGAGGAAGAAGAGAGATTGACCGCTGGAGGTCCAATGAGCCCGTCGTTGCCCGGAGCCTTCGCCTTGCCAACTGGTTTGCTGGGCGATGAAATGGAGCCCACTCGCAGCCTGGACTTCTACGCGCATAGCAATCGATCATCGCCAGTCAACGCCAGCGTACTACCTGGTCTGGGCGCTCCACAGACGTTGAGACGGTCTAACGGGGACCCAAGTTCACCCCATTCAAATCAGAGCGGTTCACCCCGTGTCTTTGCCAGTCCAAAAGCCAGTATGACGCATCTACCCTTCAGCCCGGAGTCGCACTTTATGAAAGATAGCGATGGGCGCTCCATTCATTCTACGACAAGCTCATTCCGTAATAACGGCGCAGCCAATACCACGACCAGATTTGCCAATCTTTTTGGGTTCAGTCGACAGCGTGGGAAGACGTTCTCAGATGAAGGTCCTGCGCTTGGCACATTGAAACCCTCGGAGCGTCAATCGTTTCCTCGCCAGGATGGAACTGAAACCGCTTCTCGCTTGAGCTTCGGTCGAAGAGGAAGTGGTTCTGGAAGTAATTGGATGGGCAATTTAGGGAGCGCATTCTCCAGAAACTCTGATCCGCCGCCTGCTGCTATGCTTGCTGCGTCGAAGCGGAGATTCAACATGTTCAGCGGTAAAAACGACTCGTGGGCTATTGACGCTGTTGTGGATCGCCCAGTATCGCCCCGTCGACCAGACTCATCGGCTTCATCGGAGCACATCTTGCCTAAACCATCATCTGACGCTCAGGCACGGTTTGGATGGGGTGACGCACATCGACAAAGCCCATTAGGCGCAGACTGGGCGACTGCTGCCACCAACTCATGGTCCCGACATCAGTCCCGGCGGCCATCCATTCAGCACGGCAACAGTCATGGATACTTGGACAATTCGTTCTTAGATGGCAGCATTGACATGGAGTATGGCATGCAACGACGATCACCGAAGCTGGCACCCATCGGTACAAGACCGGCGTCTCAAGTCTCGACAGGGTCTGCGGAGAAGCCGCGTCTCAATCCAGCTGCTCCGAGCTTCACCATCAACGCTTTGTTTACTCGAGATAAAAAAGAAAAGACCGAGAAAGAAAGTAAGCCCAAGACTAAGAAAAGCAAGGGCAAAGAAAAGGAACTCCTCATGCCCGACACCCCTTCTCCTGCACCACCCTCTTTCACTTTCGAGGATGTGGAAACCCCCGATGCTAACGACAGGCGCAAGTATGCTGGATCGATTTCCACGACCGGGGACACGAATGAAACTCGCGATTCTCTGGAACAGACGAATTCGCGGACTCCTTCGCAGGCAGACCCCAGTGTTAGTGGGCAGAAAGAGACGCTGATGCAAAAACTCAGTCGCAAATCCTCAGCTTCCATGTTCAATTTCCCAGGCTTTGGCAAAGAAAAAAACGGTCGTTTCAAGAAGTCTTCTCAGCAAGGTGAACACGGTACCCCCGACGAGACTGACGAAGAAGCAACGTCCATGAACAGTAGCCGTACTCCTGATCTCAACCGTAGCTTTGAGTTTGATCGCAAGGGCGGCACGAGCCCTCTCATCGGTGCTCAGGAACGGAACTCGAAGGAGAAGGATCGGAGCAGCGGGTTTCTTAGGAGTTTGAGGAGAAGTAAAGGGGATAAGACGCCGAGTCTGCATGACAGTATCACTTCTGACCAAGCTGAGGAGGATGAAAGTGGGGAGAGTTGGACGGCGTTATGATGTGTAGATCGTTTTCCTAGCACAGCGTGTCGCTCGTTCTTGTTGTATTGATGGCGTATACCACCGTAGAGATGTCTGGAATTCATACGCACGCTTGTCCCATGATTTTTCTTTTCCGACTCGATTTCGATGGACTCTTGGCATCTATCTACCGAATGCCTACTGCGCCCTCCCTCGTCTAGAAACTTGCGAGAGTGCATGAGTCAAGAAAATCACGGGCGCCATTTACTCTGTTCGCAAGTCGAGTCAAGACAGAGCAAGGAAGGGAATTGAGAAGAGATTCGCCACGCAAGTAATCTGCATATCAAGGAATCGAGATGATGGGAGCCTACACACTTGAGATCAAAAACAATGAACGAGACAGAAGGGATGGATTAAAGCAAACACAGTTTCATTCCGGACTGAAGCTGAAGTAGCATCCTCTCCCCCCTCCAATTAAAAAAATAAAAGAAATTGATGTAGGAAGGGAAGGATAGAGCGGCCGAAGAATAAAGATGAAGTTAAAGATGAAATGTATATATATCCCATGCCATGCCATCCCATGCCATCCCATGCCATGCCATAGACAAACCCTCCCACACACAAAATCCTAGTACCACAAAATAGAGATGAAACACGTGGACCTTTTGTATCGGACTAGTAGGTACCACGGTAATAAGCACCACAATGAAAAGGGAAGTGGATGGTAGTAGATATGACGCTCTCTCCTCAACTGAGATGTATACCTGCTTCTGGGTTTGATCTTGATGGTATGTTTGGAATGTATGAGGAGCGGGAGAGTGGGTTGGTGCGATGATTTATATTATTGTCGTGCGGGTGGTTACTACTAGGACACAGTGGTTCGGCTCATTTCATGGAATTTGTAGGGATTTGGCTGGTACATAGTTTGCACCATGTGAACCCAGGCATCCGTAGACCCGGTGTTGATATGGTAGTTATTATAATTGACGGCTTACTAATTGACAGCCATGCATATCAAACAGCCAACGGCCGTCGTACTTTCTACTCCTTGCATCCATATGGCGACAACTTACAACCTTTGCCTGCCGAGATTCCGACCATATCCGATAGCTTAGCCTCCAAGATACATTGCCCATGTTTCTCCCTTCTGTCTTTTTTGACACCTTCACATCTTGCTTCAACTGATAACATACCTAACTCCAAACAAGACGTCAGTCTCCTTGAAATATCCCGGTCTCGCACTCCGAACGTTCCTCCACACCCCGCCCTTGCCATTACCGCTCGTCTTCCAGGGTCCCTCCTGCGCAAAACTGACAACACAATCCTTGCTCAACTCCGGCATCCTCCACGACTCATCCAACTCAACTATCTGTTTGGCTTGGTTGCGAGCTTTCTCCTCGCGATTTCTCTGCTCAAGTCGACTGACAGGCGCTGGTTGGCCGATCGGCGTCTGCGATTTCTTGAGCGGTGATGAGGAACGAGACTTAGGTGGTTTGCGAGTAGGAGAGGAGGATGCATGAGGCGTTGGAGGATGAATAGCCTGTGGCGGCTTCATTGATGGCTTAATGATATCGCTCAATTTGCGAGTACCAAAGACAACGTCTTCGTGAAGCGGATACACTGGCGATGATGGGACTCTCGGCGTTTCTGGAGCAGTCTCTTTATGAAATAATTGCAGAGGCACTTCGAGTTCTTTATCGACGACGATTTCGCCTTGGTTCTTGATGATGATTCGGCGAACGAAGGGATCCTTCGATGGCGATTCGTGGGATTTAGCCACTGCTGCTTTTGCTTCCTCGAAACCATTGCGGGTAAGGAAAGGCTTTCCAGGACTGTCAGCGGTGCTGATTGGAGAAGCACGATTGCGCTTGACAGGGTGTTGCGATTTTGGAGATGTAATAGCATCAGACTTCCACTTGCGCTTGCGACTGCTTCCAAGCGAGGATAACGGTGTCTTCGGTGGTGGCATGCTTCCAGCCGACGAGTGAAGGAGCGGGAGTGCCTCAAACTCGGGTCCAAATAGATTCTTCATTTCAGAATTCCCTATAGCCCTTCGAGAACGTTTTGGTTGTCCACTGGGCGTATCTCTCTCGGGGCTACTGCTGCTGACTGATAATGATGGTAGTGCTGTTAAGTGAACAGGAGGTTGTACTTTATCATGAAGGCGAAGACCTGTCCTGAATGCCTCGGTGAGATCATCGGTAGGTGGAGTCAGAGGCCGAGCTGGCGGAAGAGGAGTCTGCAACTCTGCTTGCTCTATGGGGTTTTCAGCTTCCATGGAGCTTTGCGACTTTTGCGGATCTTCTGCCACTTGTGGCGATGCAGGTCGATGTAGTGATTCTGCCCGTGCATGCTCTGCCTGCTGCTCATTCAAGTCGACTTTCGGATCCTCTTTGCTTTCTTCTCGTGGATCAGCTAGCTCGCAAGCTTTTGGACGACCTTGTTCAGTCACGTCCGCAGCAGTGTGGTTTGTGTCTGTCGGTCTAAAGTTTGTTAGCAAACGCGACCCAAAAGATGGATAAGTAATTTGGAAGGCATTACACGCACACGAGTCCTGCGATACGGGTCCCTTTTCACATTTCTCAAGGCCGAATTCGCATCACAGAAGATCCCAGCCCGAGTTGAAAATCGCAAGAAGCCTGGCAATCTGGTCTCAGATCTGCCAGGCAATCATGATCATCGATCTTGGGCTGAGGCAGAGGCTGTCATACTGCATTCGGTTGAGGTGAAAGGATACGAACCTTGAGGCCCGGTGTGGTAAGGTACGCCCGTTCGATGGCTAGACACCAAGGGAGATGTTTGACTCACAAGACACTATCATCCGTCGTTGGCAATTGAACGTCCGTCGCTGGGTCATTCTCAGGCTTCAGTACTCGGAACTCATCGTTCACGGACCTCGTCGGCTCCATAATGTAGGGTGACGTTGGCCCCAGTTTCCAACCAGAACCGACTGAGACGACCACATCAATAACCCCAAACTTTGGTCCTCCAGCCTTTTGGAAGTTTCCAAGAGTAGACGGCATTGGCAAGGCCGCCACACTGGCCAAGTAAGCGCCCACAGGCGGGCGCTCACCGCGATTGTCCAGTCCCATCATGTTTGCTTCTTCCAGTAATGCCGCATTGATCTGGTTCCACCGCTCCTGGGGCCCTGCCAGCGAGGCTTTGCTCCGATTCCGTAGTCGCAATGATCCGTCGGCGTTTTGTTCTGGCGGCACAAGAACCATCGCTCTCTCCGCCATGCGATGGACGCGCTTTCCCGAGAACAGCGGTCGCCTCGATTCCTCTGCCGCCTTTGATTTGGCATCGGCAGCTCGACGAGCAGGTGCGGTGGTAGATCCGGTGAGTTCTCCATTGACGTACACGTCAGTCTTGACGTCCTGTACGCCAAATGGTTTCTCAAAGGTTCGCAAGAAGGTCTCGTCGCTGAAGGTCACGGAAAGGCCAAGTGCCTGCGGAATGAGCGACGGGTCAACTTCTTGCCCACCTGAAGCGTGTCGCAGAGAGTGCTGGTTTGTCGGAGGGGCGGAATGGCTGTGCGATGCAGCAGACGTGTCTGGCACATGACCTGGCAAACCGTGGCCCTCGATGGGAGCCGCCCGACGCTTTTCTATCTCCAATTCGAACTGGCCCGGTGTGATGGAAGGAACAGCGGACACTGGAGGACTGGTTGCTTGAACGGGACCGCCTTTTGGAGGCTCAAACTCTGAGAAATCCACGTCAGGATCCAGTGACGAGAGCGTAGATATGGAGCCGAAGGAAGGAATGACAGGCTTACTGGGCCTACTCTGTTCCAACTTCAGCAGTTCATAGCCTCTTCGCATAGCGCGCTCCACCAACGATTCCTCGCCAGGCGACTTAGCCACCTCTTCGCTAGCATGCATCAAGTAGAATGGCGTGCCCCCTATGTAGTGGAGCTTGGAATCATCGTCGCCGAGCGCGATTGGCGTTTCTTTGAGGACGCGACCGGCTTTCAAGATATTCTCGGCATTTTCAGTGACAGATGTTGCGTATTTTCCCTTTTGCCTCTCTGGAACTGGCGTGGTCGTGTCGGCGAGGCTTGCAATGCGTAATTGCACCTTGGTCTGCAGCGGATTGTATGTAGGCATTGCTGATGGGATGTTGTGTCCTCTGCATAAATTCGAGGTTGGCGACGTCAAAATCGAGGTTGGAGACGTCGACCACGCGAGGTGTTGGAGATTGGAGGTTGAGTCGCATCACGTTGTCGGCTTCGTTCTGGAAAGGAAAGAGCAGGATTGTTCAGTATACGGGATTTGCAACACCATCGCGAGCATTATCCCGACCTGATAGCATCGCTGGAGAGGTCTACCCGATCATCGTTTTGCTGCCACCATGATTGTCCTTACACACCTTTTGATAGTAGCTGCATTTACTTTCCATCACTTCATCCTTCCACCATGTCTGACCTGCCGGATCCAGTTGTGACTACACCAAGTTTATTGGACTCCTCAATCATCTGTGATTATCCCAATTGGAGTGCCGCCTATAGTATCTCCAAGTTCGACCACAGTTCTATCGTATATCCTGGCCACGCCCATCTCACGCTCACCATAATTTTCACCATATGATTCCTGAACATCCTCCATCTCATCCCCGGTTTCCATGTAGACGGTCTCGTCATCCTCTTCCTCTTCCTCACCATCGCCAGAGTTGACAAGCACGTCCATGACGATGACGCGTGTTTGATCAACGATGCTTTTCATACGTACCTTTTCCGTCCCGCTGACCTTTCTTCCTGTCGAAAACCCCGAAAGTGTTTCGCCTGTTTCGATATGTCTTCCTTGAAGCAGTGACGCAAATGCCAGGTCCAGCTTGTCCAATATCCTAAAAGTAGCTTTGGGAGCTGCGGGAAACTCGGGCAGGACCTCAGCTACCAAGCTGGCTATCCGGAGCAGATATGGTACTTCGAGTGAAGCTACGATTGTCAGCAGTGTTCTTAGTCGTACGCACTCAAGTACCCATACGCGTGCCCGAAACCCAGACCAGATCAATCAGAGCCTCTGTATCCTTCGCAAAATCAGAAAAGCTCGTATAGCCCTTCACTTCCTCCTTCTCTTCCTTGTCTGCCTCGTCGCTTCCACGTTTCGCAAAGCGACGTTGGATCTTCTGTATTCCATGATCTACGAATCGGATGAAGGACGACTCTTTCGAGCCTCCAGACCTCAGCGGATGCTCGCGGGCATGCGGTAGAGTCGCGTGAACGGTCGAAACCGAGGCTGTAGACGACTGGGGCGGTGATAGGAGAGAAGGATGTTCAAAGCCACCGGCTGTCGCTAACGAGTCCATTGAAGTGGTATCTGCTATAGGATCGTTTCTGTGGATTCTTTAGTTGGTAGAAGCGAGACTTGGCTCTGAGATCTTGATAGTGTATTATTCATTCTGTGAAAGGTATCATGCCTTCGTTCACGGATCTCATTCCATTACATGATGTATCCAATGGTGGTGATCGGAAGAGTGAGCTGTGGGGTTACAGCTGAGGTGATCCGTACCAGCTTGGAGCCTGACTAAAGAGCCACTCTCTTTCATCTCCAGCATCTTATAACCAGATTTTCACTATCATGAGATCACCAATGCAGGGCATTCTGACTTTCTAAGTATTGCTCGGCCTCGAACCAGCCATCCATTCTTAGAAATAGTGTCATATTGACATTTTGGATGGCCATAATCAAGAAGACAAACAGAACATTCTCAAGCATCAGAGGCATTCGGGATCGGTTTGCATTATTTGTATTGTTTGTACAAGAGAAGAATAGATCAGTCTTCCAGAAACAAGTACAGCGAACCAGATCGAGATGAGTACCTATCCAACCTTAATCCTCAATCGTACGCGTATCCAATCGCAAACTCCCACCATACAAAAAACCAAATAAGCGCCAACATTAGACATTATTTTCCCCAGTAGTCGCCGAAGTTGCAACAGCTGTCCGACTTCCCATCTCAACAGCACCCGCATTCCTCTGATCACTCAACATATGTTCTCTCCTCTTCCCCTTCGTAAAAAGACTCCCACCTGTCCATATCCCCGCAGGCACACTCGTCACAAGCGCCAAGATAGCAAGAGACCAAGACATAGTCCCCCAACCCGCACTTTCCTTCACATATCCAGCCCATATAGGACCAATAAGACACCCAATGGCCCAAGCGAAATTGAAGAGACCGTAGGCTTGCGCATAAGCACCTTTGTTGCCAAAAAGACCTGGATTCTTCTTTTCCTTCTGCTCGACGATGTAGGTAATTTCGACCATGATGGGTGGCATTGCTAGATTGAGACATAATCCGATTCCCACTAAGAGCGCACAAAGAAGAACTTTTTGGCGGAGGGAGTTATGATCCACGAGTCTGAGGAGGATCTCAAAAGGCGCAAATCCGATGAACCCGGCGATACAGAAATATCGACCTCCGTATTTATCAATTGCCCAACCGATGATTGGGCTAATGAAGGAGGGGATGATGAGGGGGACAAAGATGAGACCAGCGCCGAGGGAGTTCCAGCCGAAGGTTTCTTTGACGTAGATGGGGAGGACTGAGTCGAATTGGGTCATTAGGGTTGATATTACTACTGTGCCCCATAAGGCGCAGAGGAGGCGGCGGGATTTAAGGAGGGTGATGACGGCAGGGATTTTGCGCTTTGCTGATACTGGGGGTGTGCTGGGGGTTTCGACAATTTCTGGGGGTTGTATGCCGACATTCTTGGAAGTAATGGTCTCGTCCTTTAAGGTTGGAAATGTAGCGTTGACGGAGCCGGTTTCCGATTTTGTGACAGAATCGATTCCATTCTCATGGATTTCTTCAACCTTCTCCCACTTCTTCGCCACCTTCTTCTCAATCATCAGACATCTCAGTGCGACATCAATCCCAATCAGCACATAAGCCATGGCATAAACATCATTGTAACTTCCCTTCTCGAATACTACACCACCTAGTAATGGTCCAAGCAAGATAGCGACACTCATTGCTGTGAAAACATACCCCATCGTTTGCCCAATTTCGCCTTCATCAACGGTGTCGGCCAGAAGAGCCAAACCGACGACCCACACAACTGCAGCGGACATTCCCTGCAGGATACGACCGAGGATAAGCACAGCGATGTTGGGACCAAGATTGAGCATTACTGTTGCTCCTCCTAATGCAAGCAGACCTACTACCATAGGAGCACGACGAGAAGAAGTCTGATCAGCTGCCCAGCCGCAAATGGCTGTGTAGGTTAGCTTCTGAGTACTGTACAGTGCATTGATAGACTTACGTGAAAATGCTGCGAGGGCACCCCCATAAACCGCAATGAGAATCGAGACCCATGATTGAACTACGGACCAGGCTTAGTTTCGTTTTGTCCTTGGTGTTGATTCGAGACATGCTTCAAGCTAGCGGAAAATGAGATTGACGGAATGGTTTAGATTTTGGATGGTGGAGTGATGGAAAGACGTTGATAATGAAAATAGGGGATTTACCGTCTTGGTCTTGGATGTGAGCTCGATTCTTAAGGGCGAAAGGTATTACAGGGACAATGACGGCGTAAAGGAAAATATCCTATAAGATGTTGTCAGTACTAAACGCAAACTATCAGGAACCCGGCAGAGAACGTACAGTAAATACCGCGGAGATCACAGTCAAGAGGATAAACCATTTCGAACTTCGATAATGAAGTGCCCATGGAGGTTTATCGCTCGCTTGTGCACCCCGAACAGAGCCGAAAGAAAAATGCACCATAATTTCCGTTAGCAGCACGGCATAATACTCGGACCCCAAAGAAGAATATTTTGGGAACAAAGAATATGACAATGGTACAGATGAGAGTTAACAGCAAAGGGAGGGATCAGAACTCCACTTGGGAGTCACCGAACAGAAATGGATGATGGCAGAGCAGGATCTGTCCACCTGCAATAATCTACGCTTGCCGCGAATCCCCAGTCGGTTAGATGGCAGGCGAAAACCATGGCATTGTTCTCCGCACCCCGGATAGCGCTGCTCTGTTCAGCCTAGCTCTGATGGGAGCAAATGTGCCAAGCATGTCGGCTCGCTGCTGTGTTGATCAGCTGGAGTCTGGAGAACAGGACTTGGTCAGTCTGGTATTATACATGAGAGTATCGCGCTTGGCATGTCCTTGGGTCTTTCTAGAGGTGAAGATGCAAGGAAGACTGCCAGTGGTTCGTGAGGAGAAGCGACACCGTTACCGTTGAACGGTAACGGTTCCTCCTGTGGGCTCCATCTTTTTCGAGAACCGTCGCCGCTAGATGTCGGATCGAGGTCGATGCCCTGGCTTTGATGGTCAGACTCAGACGAGGCAAGGGAGGGCATGGGACAGGTAGAACTACTGTACGGCAAATGGCAATACCCATCGCATGTCAGAAGACTAGACGCGCCGCCACTGCAACGCCAAGTGCAGTGCTTTGCGTGGGGAGGAAGAGTGATCAGGTCAGTGCAGTGGCAATTGAAATTTGAATCTCTTCAAGACGTCCACGTGATACATTATCAACTGCAGTGGGAGTGGGAACAGCCAGTGCACATTGGTACAAAAGATCAACGGGAATCACCACCTAGCAAAGGCGTCCTCTCACTATGCAACAATGGCGCATCAGGACTCTCATCCTCTAATCTTTCCCCATCCACCCCGTCATATTCCTCTTCCTCCAGGTCCCTTTCCCTCCTCAACTCCCGCTTCACAAAATAAATCGTCGCCATAGCCATTATCGCAGCAATCGGAAACGGCGCAGCCCATCCCACCGCATAAACCGCAACAACCGGCAATCGCATAACCAACATCGTCACCAGAATCGCCATGAGATAGAACTCAACCATCCACGCAACACTCAGTTTCCATATCATATTCCTGAAGATAAGTGATTCTTCATATCGCGAGTTGAAAGCTTGCCGATATTCCATCCCACCCTCACCATCGACGGCAACGACATCCTCCACCATGTAGAAAATGGCTGGACGGAGAATGTGATTCTCATCGACACTCCCGAATCTAAATGGGATCTTGATCTCCATCCAATTCAACAGCAAACTTAGAAAGGTCAATGTCGCCACCAAAAACAAAAGCAGCGCTGCAGGTAACGAAAGTAATCGAATTTGAAAAGCATGGTCATCGTCATCTTTATCATCGCGGGAGAGGGTCGAGGTGATGAGTGTTGAGATACAAAGTAACGCAAGGAAATAGCCCCATTGGAAGATATCCAAGCCATATCGTGGAGAGCCTAGGGGCCGGTACTGAGGCGAAGGGCGGACGAGTTTGAAGATTCGTTCAAAGATGGCGATTACGGTAAAGATTCCTAAAATAGCCGTGGGTAGAGTGAGGACTATTTCGAGTCAGTACTGCATTCAGTGCATTGTGATATGTGACTACGACGGAGATGCCCAGCCACCCGAATTATTACAAGTCGTGCTTTTCTTGATGAGGATCTACTTAGTAGAGAAACTCACCTAACATCCTATCCATCCGCGTCCCATACCATAACCCATAAAACAATCCCAAATTCAGAAAGACCGGAGGGATGATGATGACCGTCCATGCAATGGCGATGGATGCATAGCGAGAATGCAGGCTGTAGGGCAGCTCGGTTATCGCGCCCATCCTTGGGCGGATCTTCGACCAAGGGGAGAACCCTGAGCAACAATCAGATAGTGGTTGGTGGACGAGTTGAACGTATTCAACTATGAAATGAGAAAAAGGAGAATATAGCCACTTGAGATGTTATGCGCGGTTATTTCTCTTTGGTTCGTGGAGGATGATAGATGAAGCTCTCGGGCCCAACCTGAATGATGACGAAGAAAGCTCTGGATAGGCTTGGCTGCATGGGGCGTAGTGCCGTTTCGGGAAATGCTGGTGAGGATTGGATGCAGCCTTGTCCTCGTCCTCGTCCGAGAAGGAGAGGAACAGCAAGAATGTCTTCGTTCGAAATGCTTTGTTTTTGAATACAAGGAGTAGTAGGGAATCAAATCTTGAACTCGTTTCGCAATCATTGAAAATATTGGGATGTTTCGGGAAAACTTGCTGAGGCTATTCAATTTACATTTGGCAGAGATGAATCTCTACATAACGTCGTCTCGCAGAATCTCTACTGACTACCACTCCTTAGCCTTCCCCTGCTTCCCATCCATCTGCATCCTAACAACTTTATCACAATTCAACAAACAAAGCGGATCAAGCGCCGTCTTGACCCTCCTCATCAAATCAATCGTATCCTGCCCCAACTCATGACTCAGATAATCCCTCTTGACAAGCCCAACACCATGTTCACCCGTGGCCGTACCCTCCATCTCGATAGCACGTTTGACCATATCATGAACGAGTGTTTCCGCTTTCTTTGCTTCTTCGGGTTTAGCTGGGTCGAATAGGAGAATGGCGTGGAAGTTTCCGTCGCCGACGTGGCCTACGATACTGCCTGTGAGACCGGAGGCACTGATGTCGGATTTGGTAATGTCGATGATATCTGCGAGGCGGGATATGGGGACGGCAACGTCGGTCGTCCAGACGCGTTCGTCTTCGTGTTTCTTCTGGGCCATTGTTGACCAGAGTGCTTCCTTTCGGGCGCTCCACAATTCTGCCGCTTCTTCTTGTGACTTGGCGAATTCGAATGTTTTCGAGCCAGTTGATTTGGCAAGCTTCTGGACGATGGAGATATGCTCTTTGACTGACGAGGGCGTTCCAGCAAATTTGAAGAAAAGCGTTGGTGCTTCGGTCCATGACTTTGAAGTCATACCTGCCTCGTTTATGCAGCGCATCTGGACATCGTCCAGAATCTCAATGGCAGCGATAGGTACACCTGCGCCAACAACTTTGAACACACAGTCGGCTGCTTGCCGCACCGTACCAAATGAGCACACAGCCACAGACTCCTTTTGTGCCTTCGGCGTGACCTTCAAAGTGGCCTCCGTGACAAGCCCAAGAGTTCCCTCGGAACCAATAAACAGCCTTGTAAGATCATACCCAGCCGAACTCTTCCTCGGTCTCTGCCTCGTCTTCACAATTGTCCCATCAGCCAACACCACCGTTAAACTCAGAACCCAATCCTTCATAGTTCCATACCTGTACGCATTCGTCCCCGAACATCCCGTGCCCACCATGCCACCAATCTGCGCTCCCGGACCTGGATCCGGCGGAAAGAAAAGCCCAACCTTTGCCAATTCCTCATTGAGTGTTTCCCAGCCTACGGCTGGCTGCACAACGACATCGAGATCCTCCGTGTGCATAGTAAGGATCTTGTCCATTCTTGCAAAATCAATGCAGATTCCTCCTCTCGTCGCTGCGAAATGTCCTTCCAAAGATGTGCCACCAGAATAAGGCGTAACAGGTATTTGTCTCTCATGGCAGACTTTCATAATAGTGCTGACTTGCTCGGTGGTAAGTGGTCTGACAACCATAAAGGGCCATTCGCTTTCGAGAGTGCTATGTGAAGACCATGAAGATCCTGAATGCGATTCTAAATCCCCCTTGTCCGTGATGACATTCTCTTTCCCAACGATATCCCGCATCTCCGTCCATGCTGCTTGCAAATTCTGCTCTCTAATATTATGCCTTGGAGGCGGCGTATCTTGTAGAGCTGTCGTCGACGTCGTAGGAGCAGGTTTAGGTGACCATGCTTTCCCAAAATAGTAGCCCAGAGAAGTGAAGATGATCACACCTAGAAACTTCAATCAGCTTCAATTTCCCCCCTCTCGTATCAGTAGGAATGCCTCATACCCATTGCCCAGCCAAGAACCTGCCCACTATAGCCTTGTGGTCTCGCATCTCTAATCGCAGCATACTTTGCGCGCTCTGCCTTCTCTTTCAGGACTCGTTCATGCGTGCTCTCATACAACTGCCCTTTGAATGACAAGCCGGTCTCCGGGTTGGAGTCTTTACTTGCGTATCTTCTAGCTACTAAGCATTGCGATGCGATTGGTTGCCGTATCCGTAGTGGTCTCGAAGTGCGGAGGAGAGATGCGGGAGAGCTCGACGGAGCAAAGGTAGTAGGTCGTGGCATTATCGCGGGCTTGCGAGCTGGCCGAGGATTCTCGCACTGAGATGATCAGGAGATTGAGAACGATGAGCAACGTGAGAGCATCTTCAGCCAAATGGGTTTGTTAATCAGCGATTCCCGCAAGGCACGAAATGCGGAGGTCTCTGATCAGTCAGACCATGCGCATCTCAAATTATCAAATTCCCAACCTTAGCTGCGGAGCTTGCCGTTCAGCCGACCCTAAAGTTTTATCTGTCGGGGTCCTCACCAGATGAATTGCTACGGAGGTAGAATTACCGAACAGGGTCAAAAGGTGACGGGTATGCATTCACATCACAATTTCAGAAATATAGTATGCAAAGAAATTCTATCCATCACGCATATCGCAACCATCAAAGCATCTGTAATCACAAATCCAGAAAGACAGAACATAAAGAAATTACATTTATCACGAATATCACAACCATCAAAGCATCTGTAATCAAACCAGGGTATCAATGGAGCATCCAATGTCTAATTCAAGCCCAACTTCATCATCACTTCACAGGCTGGAGGCTGATCAAGTCGGTCCGCATGCTGAACGGAAAAGGCCATGAAGTCGATGGTCCCGAGCGCTCGTATTGCATGTCGATACTGATTTCATGTTCTCGTTATCTATCCGCCTCTTGTTGACCCTCCCTGACGGCACCAGTGATGCAGCTCGAAGGTGCCTTGATTTTGAGGCCCCCATATCGCGCCTACAAGCTCTTGGAGTAGAATTATCGCGTGCACTTTCGATATCCTCTCTCCGTAGTTCCTTTTCCGGCGTAGTGTGTACCCCACTATCCATTCTGTGTATTTCCTGTTCCGGAGAGAGTTCCGAAGCTCGCTCCAGATCACCCTTATTCAGCTTATTCAAGTTGATCCTGGTGGGTGGCGTGAAGCCTGATTCTATTGTCAATTCTCCGTCCATGGGGTTTCCCTCCTCACGACCGAGGACTCCATATCCTCCAACACCATCCTGGTCTTGCCCGGCGAGGATGCTGTATGTGCCGATCGTGGAGAAGCAGCCAAATCAATCGTTCAGCCATCTACGAATTGATCTGGTTCCAAATGACTCCATTCGGGTACCGCTTTGATTTGCTGCCACATGAACTTCTCGAGGCGGTTTGCGGCCTTGGCATACGGCGTTGTTTCGTTGTTATACTTTCTGCAATTGACATAGATCAGCCTGGCATCACGGATGAAGTCTTCTGGAGTCGCGTAGGAATCATTCTCGTGCTTCTCCTCCATCGTAGCAAGGTCCATGGGTTGTACGATGACATCGTAGTAGTCAGGCACCTCATCTTTATTGACCGGCTGCTGAAACGGCCATGCGTTGGTGTTATTTTGCATGTCATTCAGCAGATGTAGCAGTTGATTGTAGTTGGGGCCGTGTTTTGGTGCCCTTGCCAGTGCGTCCATATCTGGCGACCAGCCGCTGGCCTTGATGGCGGGAATCGACATCGCATCAACCGCTTCCACACCATTCTTCCATTCCGGGGGTGGTTGGTGGACGACATGCGACTTGCTTACGGATCGAATCTTCGCCATAACTGCCTCTTTCTGTTTGACAAGCATCCGTCCTGCCTCTAAATATCGTATCCGCGGCAACATCGTACACTGCATGATTGTGCCACCCTCGTAATCCTTGATGTACCCCATCCATTTCGGCTTATCCAGCGTGATCTCCTTTGTGAACCCTTGCTTTTTGAAATACCCAATGGCGTAATTGTCGGCATAGGTGAGGAAATGCATGACGTCCGAGGTGCCTTTGACGTAGTCCTTCAAATGGTTCATCAGATGCGCTCCGTAGCCCTTGACTTGCTGATCGGAAGAGATGGCACAAAAGACAATCTCAGCGAATTGGCGGCCCTTGAAAGGTCGATAGGTTATGCCTCCCACTACCTCCATGGGCTTTTTGACGATTGCCATAGACAAATGTGTTCGATCGTAGACAAGTCGCGCTATGTAGTCTTTCGGCATTTTGGGTAGTTGTTTCTGAAATATACATTTGAGACCCGTGAGAATGATTGTACTGTCTTGCTTTCCATCGTTGTTCACCACCCGGAATTCGATCACACCCGTCCTCTCTTCTATGACTGCCGGCTTTTCGGGGTATTTGACAGCTTTAAGGCCGCCAGAACCTGGAGTACCGTTCGCTGGAGAGTGGGACTTGATTCGTTTGGTGGGACTGCCCACGTCTAGCATTTCGGAGTCTTCGTCGGCTTTGCGCTTCGCTGGAACGTCCTTGTCAGTTACCCGGATCTTGAGAAGTACCATGGTTGACATAGGAATATGTTATGGTACGAGGGAGGGAGTGCTTACCTGGGTCCTCCTTGATAACTATGGGAGCCATGTCTAGCCGTGTTGCAGCTGTTAGCCAGCAGTCGTGTTACGTGTGGTGGTGGATGCGCCTGGTCTCGAGAAGCTGCGAATTTCGCAACTACAGCTGGTCTGGATAGCTGTTCCTTCGAGGCAGTACCGGTAGGAGGTCTCCAAAGGTCCCCCAAGGGTTTTCGACAGTCAAGGCGTGTTTAGGAGAACAGTTGTGTCGTCGCTGCCTAGGTATGGGGGTACGGGGGTCTTCCGTCGGGTGCGGCGAAACTGGGGAGACTTTCGAGGAAAAGTTGGACTTATAGCGCGCAAACAAATATCAATGGCGCTGAGTTTCTGATCACTTGGAGAGATATTAATCGCCAGGAATCTCCCGAGATGTATTTCGATTCGAAGGAACCTTAATGGGAAAGCTTAAGGTTGTCCAGTGAATCCAGGAGCGCAGCCGGCGGTTCTCACTTGGAGTTGTACTCGTCGTTCCAAGTTACGATATAGAGTACACTTGGTTTGCATCTAGCGGTCTAGAGATATGGGAGAGATATGGGCGAGATAATAATCGTCCTGGTCTCCAGAGCCTTCTATTAGACAGTCTTAGGATGCCATGCCTAATCCTTTTCCGCCCAGGCTAGTCGTATTGAAAGCTCATCATTGGATGATGTTCTCGGTAGTGACCGGTATTCTATCCTATTACAGGGGCTTGAGCATCTCGATATCTCCACGTATTACTCTCTTGTCGAGCCTGAATCGCAGCATTCACGCAGTTCCTCCGCCGAAAGTCACTCATTGCCATATCCGACAGCTCCATGTCTTCAGCTGATCTACTACAAGTCTGGGAGGCTGCCAAAGCTACCCCATTCTCTCCAACCGTCGGAAAGGACAGTCAGTTCTTCGTCGCGTCCATCCTGCTCTCCACGGCCTTCATTCTCTCTGGTGTCTTCCTCCTCAGTACGTCTTTGCATCAGAGGTGCCGCGCACTTTCACTAATATTCTTAGATCGATCCATCCTCACACTACCAGCCCTCGGGATCCCCGCTTCATTAGCATTCGGGTAAGCTGTAATAGCAGTCTTGAGAGCTCCGCCTCTGACATTCTTAGATTTGGCTCCGTCTATATGATTTGCGCCGTCGGCGTATACGTCTAGCTTCTTCTCTATACTACTTCCCTACCGACAGCTGTACATTAGATGGAATGACTTAACGACTTCTACTACATCGAGCTACAATACCAAACCTCTACCTCCTGATACTATCTCACTTTCTCACACGCGGGACATGTCTCAATCCGATCTTCCAATCTTCAATGCTGTGTCGAGCTCTGCTCGTCAGCTCTTTCTCCTTCTGCGATGCATCAGTTTCTCTCCCAAAGTCCAGGTACAAATCACTGAAGATGGTCTCCGTTTCAGCGTGGAGGAATCCAGCGTTCTGGAAGGCATGATATTTCTGGAGAAATCCCTGTTTACCACTTTCCAATTCAACGCGCTACCTCCATCCTCAGCGTCTTCTGAATCTTCAAGTGCAGCTGACGATGCATCCACACCAGCATTTTCTATTTCTCTGCCATCCCTCCTGGAAACTCTGCAAATATTTGGCTCTTCGGAACCGAAGTCCAACCCTTACCACCGTGGTGACACCTTCACCGGCAACGCCTTCTCGAATCAGGTGCTCGGTATTTCTGGCTCCTGTCGCTTAAGCTATGAAGCTCCCGGAGACCCACTCACTGTGGTCCTGGAAGAGTCAAGTATCCGTACAACTTGCGAATTGGTCACCTACGAACCATCATTCACGGGCGACATTCCATTTGCACGCGATGCCCTCGCACTCAAAGTCATCGTGCGCGCCTCGTACCTATTTGACGCCATCGCCGAGCTCAGCACTTCGAATCCTGACCGCGTCAGCCTTGCAGCCAGTCAATCAACATTCACTCTTGCAGCATCGAGCACAATGGGAAGCGCAGTCGTGGATTTCCACCGCGACTGTCGGGAACCATTCAAGTCAACGTCCAACACAAGCGCAATCAATGGAGATGGCTCCGACAACCCAGGAGCAGGCACTGGACTTTTGGAGACGTTCATTGTAACCGAAGGCACCTTTTCACAGACATATAAATTCTCACACATCGCTGCGACCAAGAAAGCACTTGCAGCGGCGACAAAGGTCAGTATTCGAGCTGATGATCAGGGTGTGCTGAGTCTACAATTCATGATTGAAAATCTGGAAGGCGGCGGGGTTAGTTTTGTTGATTTCAGATTTGTACCACTTGTGGGCGAGGAAGGCGATGAGGATGAAGCTGGAGAAAACGATCCTGAAGAGGAATAAATTGATTGCAAGTACGGTTTGTATGGATCACTCCATATCCCTTGTGTGTTGTCAAGTATCCATCAACAACTTTTCTTTATCCTTCTGTTTTTTTCTTTGTTCTTACAAGTCTTGGTCACCTAAGGCTCCCGCTGAACCATTCATTTATTAGGTTTGAACGACTCTCTGCATCCTGATTCTTGCTCGACGGCTCACCGTTGATTGTGTCACCTGCACATGTGGGCATAACGTATTTACACATTAGACCTTTTGAGCAATCACTCTTCACAAACGCACACGCGGACACATTTCCTTCTTCCCAACCACAAATGCTGGCTCTCTCGATACATTCGTTTTACTACAGAGACCAACCTTCCACACTCGCTGTCTTATACCACTCTCCACACCCTAACACTGCTCACTTCAAACATGTTCTCACAGCAAATCTGTCAATATCAGTATCAACATCAACAGCTTTCGCAAGCCCAACACAATACGCACTACATTATCTGCAGTATATCAAAGTTGAAATGGACGACAGGGAAATAACAAAACTCGGTATATCTCACACACATCATACCCCCACACCATACCAGACAGCTCGACGAAGGCGACGCGGAACAGATCCGTTCCCATCAAATCGGGAAAGCGATCGAGAGCCAGAAAGGAGAATATCGATGTCGGGGATTTTGTGGCCCGTTAGTTTCTTGTTGGGCAGCAGAACGACGAAAGCTAGGAGGCTGGGTGTGGGACAGTTTGTTAAGGGGAAGAATGGGTATGTGAGATTTACAAACACAAATGTCTTGTCAGCCTTAGTGAAGACATGTGCTAATGGCATGCCTAGATATATCTATAAAATCGTCGACCTAGTCAACGCGAGGGATAGAACTCTGATAACGACGTACCATGATATCATGGGCCAGGAGAGTTTTCTGGTGGCGCCTTGGGAACTCATCGAAACTGTCAGGGAGGGAACGAGTTCGGGGCCGTCAGGGGAAGTTTCACCTGGATCTAGATCTGGATCTGGGGAGATGTCGAGATCGGGTTCTGATGGAGATGATGAGAGTATTGACACTGCTTTTTGTAGTGGGAATGGGGGTGAGGATGGAGAGGAGGATGAGGAGGGAATGACGATGCGGATTTCCTCCAGACGACGAGCCGCCACGGATCAAATCGATGGTGGGCGAAGCGCTGGGAGAGGCAATTTCTTCACCGGCGGTGGGAATACGAGAAGACTTGTTTCCGAAGTCGCGAGGAGGGGGCCTACCTATACTGAACGGAATAGAGGCCCCACGGGCTTGGATGGCGCCAACTCTAGAGAAGCCAGTCCTCCCGGTAATAAAAAATTGGGGGATGAGTCTATACTTAGGACTGCTGTTAGGGAGAATGGAGAGGGTGGTAGGAATAGGAGTTACAGTACGGCTAGTACGGAGTCTTACCGGGGTTTATGGGGATTGTTGCACGGGTTCAGAATTACGCAAAAGCAGGGAGACATCATTACGGGTGAGAGCAGTGGTGATAGTGGTGATGGGAAGAGCAGCGGCGGATCCAATGATAGCAAGAGTTTGGCCGCGACGTTGTTGGATCATGCTGGAGTGGGGGAGACGTTTGTACGTGAGTGGAGGGTCGTTGAGAAGAGGAGGGCTCGGGACGAGGATGATTCGACCTCGAGTTTTGATTGTCGGTTTTGAGAGGAATGGAATTGGAGATTAGCGCGAAGTGATCTCGGTCAGATCCTATGACGAGGCGTACGCATCGAAAACGTTCCCGAGGGCATACATTCAAATGCTACCGAAGACCAACAAGAGATCTTTACATGTAAGCATCCACCAACCCGCCTTGCCTCCCTCACGGCGTCTACTGCTCCTTCTCACTCACTCACTCCCTCAGCTCCTATCTCTTATCCCTCCAACAACAAATACCAGGATCAGCCCGCTGCCGGTCTCAGCTCCGACCCCTCCAACATCTCCCACATTCTTAATCTACCCTCTTCCCACCCCTCCAACCCCTACCCCCTTAAAACGGACTACTACACCTAACACTAACAGCCCGATCATTCCAGTTTCTCCCACACGAACTCCAAACATAATACTTAGTAACCCACCCGCCACACTGCGTCAACCACCCCCGATCATGGTCGAAGGAACTGAAATCACCGGTGCAATTTTTACTGTCGTAGAGGGTGCAGGTCCAGCCCGTGGGGATTTGCATCGAGGAGACTTTTTGGCTGAGGGCGGGGGAGAAGTTTGTGCAAGGGGCTTCGTTGCCGAGGGGGATGTTTTCGCAGTGGCCTTTGTAGCCTATTGCTGTGCAGTACTTTAGGTTTGTGGTGATGCGTTTTTGGAGGGGGATGGTGTGATTGTTGAGGGTGGACGGAGGTGGTGTTGGTATGGCGGTTGTTAGGAGTGTAAAGGCGAGGAGGAAGAGGGTTGGGATGTGCATTGCGAGATGCATGTTATGGATTTTATCGAGGGATCCCAAATCGCTGCCGCTGGAATTTGAAGAGCCGGATGGATGGGTTTATCGAATAAAGAGTAGATGTTTATGTAAAGAAGAAAATGACGACCAGCATCCGAAAGCACGTCGATGTACGTAAGAAAAAGAGATGGGATCGAAGTGAGGAAGTAGGGATCCCCGTGATTGAGTATTCTTGTTGGATCTTAAAGTCGGTTCCGAGTCCATTCCGTGGTACGAAGAATCCACGCCTCCAAGAAATATTCATTCGAAGTGCTACATTCATGTTGGCATCCTTCCAGAATTCTTTGTCGAATAGGATGGTTTCTTTCCTTCGGGGATGCTCTTGTGCCAGGTCTCTGTTTCGAAGGTTGCCAGCCATGCCAGCCTCAGTTCACATGGCATCTGAACTGAAAATTCGAGGCTGGTTAAGTAGTTGTGGTTGTACTCCCTGTGGGTGTAGATGGAAGAGTTCGACTCGAGGGTGAAGCTCAACGGAACGTCTCCACCCGTGCTCATGCCCAAGCCTCAACGAGTTATAATGACTGTCAGACCAACAACAACCTTCATCTCGTCTCACCAAGTCCACATCTTTCCAGGCGTATACTGCCCCTCATCTCGCTTGCAACGAGCGAGGATGTCTACCCGCTGACGGACGACAATCCCGCCTTCAGCTTGGAGCATATCCCGAAAAATGGTCAACCGCGAGTTGCGAGGAACTGAAGGATTGCATTTGCGGTACATGACAACCTAATCTACTGGCTACCAGAACGGAGCAAAGCAAGCACTGCGCCTCCTTTAGCTCCTTCTTCAATCTCCAGAAATGCCTCATTCTTTCACGAGCTTGATGCGATGCCTTGGAAGACTGATATATCGCGCATCACGCGAAAGATGGGCACCAGGACCAAGACCCTGCCTGGCAAGGGAAGAACAGCGCGTATATAAATTGTGACTTTCACAAACCAGCTTGGAATTTTCTTGTCCTACTTCCACTCTCTTCTCTTCGCCTCTACTTTCATCTGCTCAAGGGCAAATCTCTCTACTATGGATCCAGACAGAATCCAAAAGGGCGCAGCCCGGATTCGCTACGCCGACGATATTGAACAGGCTCCCAGAAGAGGCCGACTCGAGCGAACCAATTCAAGAGACTCGACAAGTTCTCTGCGTTCGCTTTCGCGCCACCGGATGGTTGAACCCAATGTTGCTTTGCCCATTCAATATCGGACCATGTGTGCATGCATCCATTCCTCGCATTATATACACCATCTGAACTCACAAGGTCCTTCAACATTGCAGAATCGCAAGAACGAATCCCGGACAAAGATGCCAATTCTGAGGGCGTGACAACTGGTCGGTTTTTCACCCATGGAACGAACCATAGATCTAATTGACAAACTTTTACTGCCAGATATTGCTAGCCTCGACTGGCATACGATTTCAACAGAGGACGTGCTGAGACGCTTGTCAACATCTCCCAAGCAAGGGTTGTCCACCGAACAGGTTGCTCGAAAGCTGAAGGAATATGGCCGCAATGCGCTTACACCTCCACCATCTCGCTGGTTTCGCAAAACAATCGGATACCTTTTTGGTGGATTTGGATCGATCCTCTTGACTGCTGCGATATTGGTCTTTGTGGCCTGGAAACCGCTTGGAAGTCCTCCAGCCGTGGCAAATCTTGCTTTGGCCATTGTGTTGGTTTTTGTTTGGGTTATTCAAGCTGGTTTTGCGTTCTATCAGGGTCAGTACCATCCCATACCCTTGATATTTTTCGATCTCTCTAATGCCGTAAAGACTGGTCAAGTAGTCGTGTTATGTCTTCCATCAAAAATATGCTGCCCGACGCATGTTTAATCTTAAGGGATGGCGTTCACCAGCAACTTGTTGCGACCGAGCTTGTTCCAGGAGACATTTTGTACATCAGACTTGGAGACAAATTACCTGCAGATGTTCGATTCCTTGAAGCCAGTCCCGATGCGCGTTTTGATTGGTCGATCCTCACAGGTATGTGTCTTTAGGTCTTTGTGGTGAGCATGCAGATATCATGGCTAACCTGTGCCAAAAAGGTGAGACTGTTCCCCTAAGAGCTGCTGCCGACTCCATGGAGAAGAATTACCTCGAAACACCATGTATTGGAATGGCTGGCACGCATTGTGTATCTGGCAGCGCTTTGGGCATTGTAGTCGCTACTGGCGACCGTTCAGTCTTTGGTCGAGTAAGTGACGGGAAATGATATCAAGAACTCGACTGACCTCAAATTTCAGCTTGCCAAGCTCACGAGCACACCAAACACCGGTCTCACCTTGCTTGAGAAGGAAATCTATAACTTTGTAGCAATAATTGTGGCAATCATGTTGACTATGGTTCTGGTCGTCATCATCGTTTGGTAAGATCACTCAAGCTCACGAGAAAAATGAAGTGTTGACAGCTCTGTCAGGGCGACATGGCTTCGCAGAGATCATCCTAGCTGGATCACTGTCTCCATCCTGATTGTTGACTGCGTCAGTGTCGCAGTGGCTTTCATCCCTGAAGGTCTGCCAATCGCCGTCACTGCTTCGCTGACAATTACCGCGAACATCATGAAAAAGAACAAGATCTTGTGCAAGTCCCTGAAGACTGTTGAGACGCTTGGCTCGGTGAGCACGATTTGTTCTGATAAAACTGGCACACTTACCAAGGTAAGAATTTTCTAACAATGGTGAAGATCGAAGGCAGCATGCTCATACACTGCGCAGAATCAAATGACCGTTTCGGACTGTGTCGTTGCGTCGGAAGCCATGAGCGCAAATGCTGCCAAAGGTATCGTTGAGCTGAACAGTGGCCAGAAGCCAGCAAGACTCGTTGCAGCCCTTGCTACAATGGCCGAAATGTCGGGTATTTGTAATGCTGGCGAGTTTGACGCATCGACTTCTCATCTTCCCCCAGCCGACCGGAAAGTACATGGCGACGCTACTGACCAAGCTATCCTTCGATTTGCCGAAGCCCTTGTGTCAGTATCCTTCACTCGGGAGAAGTGGCTTCGCATGTTCCGTGTTGCTTTCAACAGCAAGAACAAGTTCATGATTCAAGTCATCAAGGCTACCCACGCGGATAAAGAAGAGTCTTCTGAGACCACTCTCACGATCAAGGGTGCACCAGACATCCTGTTCCCTCGCTGCATCTTCTACATGGATACAGCTGGTGCCCGTAAGCCGCTTATCGAAGAACACCGACTCTACATCAACGAGCTCAAAGACAAGTGGTCTGCTCAGGGTAAACGAGTCATTCTGGTTGCACGCAAACAACTCGATGCGCATACACTTTCCTTCCCCGTCGAATCGCAGGAGTTTGAAGACGCCGTTATGTACGAGTCAATCCGTGGTCTCGAGCTCGTTGGTCTTCTCGCAATCATTGATCCTCCCAAGGAAGAAATTCCCGAAGTTGTTCGTATCCTCCGTGGAGCTGGTATCAAGGTACACATGGTTACTGGTGATTTCAAGATCACTGCCCAGGCTATTGCAGCAGAGTGTGGCATAATTACTGTCCCAGCAGATGCAGTTGAGAGTGCTTTGGAATTGTCGTTGACCCAGGTGCCGGACGTAATTCCTCCGGGTACCCCACAGACTCGACGCGCCATAGCTCTGAGCGGTGAAGAGCTCAAGGGTCTGGACGAGAGTCAGTGGGACAAGCTGTGCACATACGATGAGATCGTGTTTGCTCGTACTACACCGGAACAGAAGCTCAAGATCGTCAAAGAGCTGCAGGCACGTGGCGAGATTGTTGGCAGTAAGTTTTTCAACTCTTTCCTTCCTGTACGACTTCTAGTAAACATCCACTAAATCACCACAGTGACTGGTGACGGTGTCAACGACGCTCCCTCTCTCAAAGCCGCAGACATTGGTATCGCCATGGGTGGCGGCTCCGACATTGCTATTGAAGCCGCAGACATGGTCCTCCTCGACTCTTTCGCCGCCATAGTCGAAGCCGTGAAATATGGCCGTGTCGTCTTCGATAACCTGAAGAAGACTATCTGCTACCTGCTCCCTGCGGGATCCTTCTCCGAATTCTGGCCCGTAATGACAAATGTTCTCTTCGGCATGCCGCAGATTCTCTCCAGTTTCCTCATGATCGTGATTTGCTGCTTTACCGATTGTGCTGCTGCTACTGCCATTGCGTACGAGAAACCCGAGGCCGATGTTCTGATGAGGAAGCCGAGAGATCCGAAGAAGTCGAGATTGGTGGACTGGAGGTTAATCCTCCAAGCTTACGGATTTACTGGTATGCTCGAAACGCTTTCCTCCTTTTCAATGGGGTATTGGTATTGCCAGCGACGAGGTATCCCATTCTCCACCCTCTGGTTCGGATTCGGCAATGTCCCGGTGAACATGTCTCCAGCGACCTATACCGCCACTCTCAACGAAGCCTCCTCCATCTATTTCATCAATTTGGTAGTGATGCAATGGTTCAACCTCATGGCCGTTCGAACCCGACGCCTATCAATCCTTCAACATCCGCCAATCGGAAACAAGGATACGAGTAATTGGTACCTTTTCCCCGCCATCATCTTCGCGCTCCTCGTCAGCGCTTTCTGGCTTTATATACCCAAGTTTCAACAAGTACTTGGTACGACGGTTGTTCCTGTTGCGCATTGGTTTTTACCCATGGGATTTGGAATGGGTATTTTACTGCTTGATGAGGCGAGGAAGTCTGCTGTTAGGAGGTGGCCAAGGGGTTTGATGGCGAGGATTGCTTGGTAACAGGAGGAGAGTCCAGTACAGATTTTAGCGCTTAGAAATACCTAGCCAAGGAATCGAAGGCGAATTAACATCATTGCTCGTCGAAGCTGTAATAGAGTGTCTTGTCGTGCCCCCATTATTTTCCAAGTTGCCGAGATCTAGGCGTAATCGATCTCCCACCGTGCGCTGAGCATACTGTGGATACGACACAACACGGATTTGCACGTTCCCGTTGATCCGCAGTGGATCCCCCATCAATTACACGTTTTCCAGCCTGATCTCCTGTTCCCATTTTTTTGCGGGATTACCTTGGCATTCCTCGTCACCCATACCTGACCTGTGTTTCATAAAGCTGGACGGCTACAACAAAAGCTCCAGAACAAGTGGAGTATAATATCCACAAGGCAAGACAATCAGCCGTTTTCTCGCCAAGAATAAAAAAAACCAGTGGCGAATGAAAGTAACGACTGACGAGACAATGTTAAATATTCTAGGAAGATGTCGAGGTCTTTGTTGGGGAATGTGGAGGTTCTTGTCCCCCCTTTGGAACCTAGTCACCTCGTGAAACGCCTAGGAAGGTTTGACGTCTAATTTGCAGTTGAAAAGGTCTTTGGCTAAAAGAAGATCAGACTGTTTCTATGCTGTCGCCAAAGATCAGTGTAATGCGGAAGGAGTCTCGGTACTACGACCCTTGGATTATTGTCCGAAGACCTGTATTTCAACGTAGGTTTAATGGCTTCTGCTTACTCTTTCACAAAGGTATCAGGGAACTTGGACACATGAGTTTATGGAATGAAAGCACATTGACAAAGACCTCGTTCTATGGATCCTGCGTCCACTTTACCAATCTTATCACAGAAACCCGAACTGACGATGCCACTGTCATCTCTCACTGTTTCAAAACCGCCTCAATCATCGCAAAGATTTGTCCCCACCGCGTGTTCAACGTGTTCACCGCGGCCGAATCTTCCATTTCCACAAATTCTGCCAACTCCACCTTGATTTCGTCCTGAAACTTTTTCAAAATACTCTTTCGCTTGACGTTGACTCTCGCATCATCCTCTTGTCCGTCCCATTCCCCTGCGAGAAATTGTTCCATCTTCTTGGCAGGGGTCAATGTGGATCGAAGGGCAACCTGAGTGCGATAGCAAACCCCTTTCGCATCCAATGTGTAGTCGCCAAGGTAGTTATGTTGTTCCAGCAGCTTCGTTTGGGATTTTGTTAGCAGGGGTAAGATGAGGTGATCAAGTTTTGTGTTATCGTCTTTATTTTCCGATAGTATGAAGCCATCTAATTCTCATAGTTAGCAATGTTAATGTTCGATTTTAACACGCAGCTTACATTCGATGAGAAGGTAGTCATTGCTGTGAGATCCATAGGAGACAACAACTTCCTCTCCAGGAGCTAAGGTACTATTAGCCGGGCCTCAAAAACGTTCGTCCTAATGAGTAGGGATTACCGTAGTCCCGATCGCAAACAACCGTAATGCCTTTCTTGTCATAATGAAAAGTGCACTAATACCATATGTCAAACATTGGCAGCAGATCGACATACTGAGTACTCACTCCTTCGTCGGCGTGATTGAGATAGTCAGCGAAAGGGCATAATGCCATGCAATCGTCTCGTGCCAAGGTCTTTCCCTTTCTTGCTGCTTCCTTTGCCCTCTTGAAATTGGTCCAATAGAAGCAGCGGGTATTGACGATCAACCAGCAGTATTGATACAAGTCCTTGGAAGCTTCGGCTATCCTCCCATCCAGAGCAAGCCAGTCACGATCAAATTTACCTCTCTGATGTTTGAGTAATGCTACGGAGTGATTAGTCAAATCCCTATGCCATTCATAACACGGCTTGGTGGACCTTGGGCGGCTGGGGGCAGGTGATCCTGCTGTTTCGAAGACCATGTAAATGGCATTGACTTTAGCTCCTCCGCAGCGGGCCATACTGATTCCCATGTTTTGTACACGCGTTCGGAGTTTCCATGGTTGAGGGCGAGGCTCGCAGCTACAGTTCCATGAACGGAGCAATCCTTGATCTTCGTCTCTTGGACAAATTTAGAATCCAAGGTGATCAGGGTCGAGGCGGGAACGGTGATCAAGGTCTCTGCTTTCTAGACAACATCAGAACGGGGAGTTCTGCGGATTGGGCGTTATTAAAAGCGTGGGGGTTTACTTTAAGCGTTCGGGTTGCAACGACTCCAATACCCTTGCCAGGTAGTTTGGCTACACGGACACCATCAATCTTGACATGTCGACCTTCAACCCACTCTTGAAAGTTGGCGTGAACTTGTTCCAACATGGCATATTGCCACCAAGCCTGCGGCCTTTCGTGGACGTGGGGAGTCGTGTGTGTGTAAGTGGGGGCCTGAATCTCAAGGTTTAATCAAAGATAGTCAGCGTGGCAGTATACGGCTTTGAGGGGCTTGCGGAGACGGACATGGCGGAGTGTGGAATTTGTAGAGTTTGGTGTTGTTTACATGCCGTGGTCGAAGAATTGAAGGTGCGATCCAAAGAAATCACGTGATCTATCACGTGATGGTTCAGAGCAGATGGAAATCTAAAGCGCCAGAGAAATAGCCCTCTTCCCTGAAAAGCAACCAGGACCGAGAATAGTGATTGTTTGTGAGGATAGCGGTGATATCTTCCCCACTGTCACGCGGACCTCTGCCACTGACACTGCGTTATCTCCGGCCTGAGCCTCGCGGCAACATACCTCACGGCTATACACCTCACGGCTATACACCTCACGGCTATACACCTCACGGCAACATACCTCCCGGCAACATACCTCACGGCAATACACCTCACGGCAACATACCTCGCGGCGATACACCTCACGGCAACATACCTCACGGCAATACACCTCACGGCAACATACCTCCCGGCAACATAATCCGGCCAATATTCGATAAAGCACAGCAAAGATTACAATAAATATCGTTTCAAGGAACTGGTTGAAAGCTTCGTATCGCCCACACTTTCAACATCAGCAGCGGTTACTTCTCCACGACGGATTAATTGAACCGAATTTTGCCAGTGTCTACAATCTACACAGGTTCTTTGAAGATATTATCCTCCGCAATTAGTGCTGGCAGCACCTCGGATGTTGAAGTCAGGTTATTGCCGCCGCAATCATGGTCAGTCCAGTTGTTGTCCCTGGATTATTAATATTGAGGCTCTACTGCTGCCAGTGCTCAGACGACGGAGCTCTAGGACAGGAGCCTGTGGCAACGTGGTTGGTGGGTTTTCATTTATTATACCACAAAAGCCCTCCTCCAGGGTCTACTCTCCAGGGAGGCCACCTCCAGGGACAGGGAGGCCACCTCCAGGGAGGCCACCTCTAGGAAGGCTACCTCGCTCTCGCTTCTGGTATAGTATAGCTTCGTTAATAACGCTAAGATTAGCCGTACTTTAAGCGAAATGGGCTCAATTAAAGAAAGGCCGAATGAGGCCACCGGTGGCCTCCATAGTCAGTCCCATTATTCGACCCTTTGTTTATTAGTTAAAGTAATAGATTAAGAATCAACCCTGCTCCCGCCAATTATACAAAACCCTCCGACGCAGTCGGACGGGACCCCGAGCATACCGAGGCTCAGGCACGTACACAGTAGTCGGGCCAGGCCCATACGGTAGGACCTGACCCTAGTGGTGGACCCTTTATCCGTACTTGTGCCTCGTCTAGGGTTCCCCAGCGCACGAGCGCGAGGGTCAGATCCTATCGTATGGCCCGACTAAGGTGATTCACGCGCGGGCGTAACAACGCGAGCCTTCAAGATATCCCCGCATAAAATTTCAATTTGACCACCTCCACCTCCTTCCCCACGCCTGATATTCATCACCATCTCGCGAGGGAAATTTCGTGTTGCAGCCGTGGAAGGTTGAGGACTGTCCAGGTATAGATAAATACTCTTCATCGTTGCGGAAGGTACTGATTGTTAGTCACAACCTTGACCCGTTCTACGCCCCTCGCTCAGCCATTACAACCCTAATACAGCCCCTGATCCTAAAGGCGACTTCAGAGAGGATCAAAAACTATACCACACCATGTGGATACACTCGTTTACACTGGCCGTAGTGCCAGCGCTCCTGACATCAACAGTGTCTGGAGCGACATGTCCCATGCTTCCTTCAGTCAAGACGGCGAACGCTGGCGGTGGCGGAACTCAAAACCAAGACTTATGGCCAAATCAATTGAGTCTGGCAATTTTGCGCCAGTCAAATCCTGGCAACAATCCTTACAAGGCGTGGTGGGACTACGCCCAGGCTTTTAAGAGCTTAGACTATCAAGGCCTGAAGTCTGACTTGACAAAGCTGATGACGGATTCGCAAGATTGGTGGCCTGCGGATTATGGCCACTACGGGCCCTTTTTCATTCGCTTGGCATGGCATTCTGCTGGTACATACCGAGTTACTGACGGCCGCGGTGGCGGTGGTGCAGGTAAGCCTTCTGAAGTCACAATCATATTGCACGTCGCTAATGGTATGCAGGTCAGCAACGGTTTGCTCCGTTGAACAGCTGGCCTGACAATGGCAATCTGGACAAAGCACGCCGTCTTCTCTGGCCAATCAAGCAAAAGTACGGCGAGAAGATCTCTTGGGCGGATCTCATGGTCCTCTCAGGGAATGTTGCTCTCGAGAGCATGGGTTTCAAGACTTTCGGATTTGCTGGTGGGCGAGTTGACACATGGGAATCGGATCAGTCCGTGTATTGGGGTGGCGAAAAGAAATTTATGGATAACGACGTCCGTTATGGAGGCAGCAAAGATTACAACAACCGCCAGCTCGAGACTCCGCTCGGAGCCGCCAATTTCGGTCTCATCTATGTCAACCCCGAAGGTCCTGACGGAACTCCAGACCCTGTTCCGTCTGCAAGAGACATTCGTACTACTTTTGAGCGCATGGCCATGGACGATGAGGAAACAGTTGCTTTGATCGCAGGTGGCCATTCTTTCGGAAAGACTCACGGGGCTGCTAGCCCAGATCTTGTCGGCCCAGAACCCGCAGGCAATTGCATCGAGTCTCAAGGTTTGGGCTGGTCAAATCGCTTCAAGTCAGGAGTTGGACCACACGCCACAACCAGTGGCTTGGAAGTTGTCTGGACCAAAACCCCAACGCGATGGAGCAACCCACCACTTTACCTCGACTATCTCTTCCGTTTCGAATGGGAGAAAACCAAGAGTCCCGGCGGTGCCAATCAATGGGTGGCTCAGAACACGTCCGCGTTCATCCCTGATCCATTCAGCAAAGACCCAGCATCAATGCGAAGGCCGAGCATGTTAACGACAGATATTGCCCTCCGTACGGACCCCGTCTATGAAAAGATCTCTCGCTCGTTCCTCGCCCAGCCTGCTAAGTTTGAGAATGCCTTTGCCAAGGCTTGGTTCAAGCTATTACACCGCGACATGGGTCCTTCAGTCCGCTGGCTTGGTCCAGAATTGCCTAAAGAAGAGTTGATATGGACTGATCCTATTCCTGCTCCAAACCACAATGTGATTGACCAGGCCGACATCGCGCTCTTGAAGGAGCAGATATTGGGTACTGGAATTACCCCAACCAAATTCATTGCTGCCGCCTGGGCTTCGGCATCTACTTACCGAAGTACGTTCACAATGGATTCACCATCCCTTGTCATTTGATTATGTGCTAACATTCATCGTAGACAGCGATAAGCGTGGTGGCGCTAATGGCGCCCGCGTAATGCTTGCTCCTCAGAAGGACTGGAAAGTCAACAATCCAGTTGAATTGACTGAAGTGATAGAGGCTCTCAAGGACATCCAGCGAAGAGACCATGGCAAAGGCAAAAAAGTGTCCATGGCTGACTTGATTGTCCTGGCCGGTGTTGCCGGTCTTGAAGCTGCTGCCAAAATGTATGTCCTGCGTCTAATGACAAGTTGGACGGGTCAGAAATTAACCCTGATTTAGAACTGTTCCCTTCACCCCTGGCCGCATGGACGCTAGCGCGAAAATGACCGACGTTAACTCTTTCAAATGGCTTGAGCCAGCCGCCGACGGATTCCGCAACTACGGAGCTCCGACGCCTCGTGTGACTCTCGAACAACAGCTCGTTGACAAGGCTCATCTGCTGGCATTGACAGCGCCCGAAATGACAGCTCTTATCGGCGGCATGCGCGCCTTGAACCTCAACTTCGACAAGTCGAATGTTGGCATCCTGACCAACAAGCCGGGAAGACTATCAAACGACTTCTTCGTAAACCTACTCGACATGAAAACCAAGTGGGTCGTCTCTGGACGCGATGGTCTCTTCGACGGACTCGATCGAGCTACTGGTGCCAAGAGGTGGACTGCTAGTCGTGTTGACTTGATCTTTGGCTCACATCCTGAGTTGCGCGCTCTTGCTGAGGTGTATGCTCAAGCTGGTGGCGAGGAGAAACTTAAGCAAGACTTCGTGGCTGCGTGGAATAAAGTCATGAATCTCGACAGATTTGATTTGCCACGTACGGCACGCGAGGGTAACTAGACACGATTATCATCTTGGCTGGATGATGGGGGGTTCTAATCCGTTCTCATGAAATTTCAACTACTTTTCCTCTCGAAGCGCTCGGATGATGGGGGGTTCTAATTCGTTCTCATGAAATTTCAACTACTTTTCCTCTCGAAGCGCTCGGATGATGGGGGGTTCTAATTCGTTCTCATGAAACTTCAACTACTTTTCCTCTCGAAGCGCTCGGATGATGGGGGGATTCTAATTCGTTCTCATGAAATTTCAACTGATTTTCCTTAATTTTCCTCTCGAAGCGCTCAACAATTCCATGTCCTAGTCAGGTGTTGCCATTCGGGGCTTCGGAATTCTGTATCGCTACCACACGTCCTCGGCATGGTCGAGTTTTGAACGGACAAAAGCCGGATACGATAATCGGGCTGGAGAAGCGAAGGACACCATACTGTTGGAAACTGAACCCTCAAAACCCTCGCTTACTAATACTATGAAATCGGGCGAAGATAGGAGCGAAGCAGGGTTGGCACGAAGATCACTCTATATACACTAAATAGCAATTATCCAAGCTCTTTTAAAATGATGCGACATTAGTAATAAATGATGCACGTAGTTACAGAAGTTGTTTTGCGACAAAAAGTACAAAGTTCGCTATAGCGCACGGCCCACCTCCGCACTTTCCCCGCAATGTAGCCAATCAGATGTCTTACATTGATTACATAATATCACCAGAATACAACACCGCCAGGACTTCGTTCCACGGCCCGACACCACCACCAAACCAATCTCCCGCCTCCTTGCCCTCACTCGCCTGGCGGCAGGGCGAGTAAGCCGAGGGCGGCAAAGCCGGGCAAAGCCGACGGGCTAGTAAGCTCGAGTCTGCAGATCCCCTGCCATCCGGCGGCCCTGGGCGGGTAAATGTAGGCGGATTGTTGAGAGGCCTGCTGTGTACAGTGTAGGGTAGGTAGGTAGACCCACGGATTGCCCACTACGATCATAAGGGGCTTTAATTATCAGAGCATCCGAATCCCACTAGCAGTCAACCTTGCCTCGCATTATCTAGTCAACCTTACCTCGCATCATCTACCCTACCCTACCCTACAGCAAAAATACTCCTGGGAGAGCTTTTTAGCAGTCACAATAATAATACTATAGGCCCGATATACATTATTATTCGCTGTGTAGTGTAATCCTGTAAACGATCACCTGACAGGGTAGCTATCGGTATGTGGCCGTGATCGACACGATGCTCGGTTGTGGAGGCGGGTTGCGGGTCTCAGACAGTATTCAGGGTTGCGGGTCTTACATAGTATACAGGGTTGCGGGTCTTATACAATACAGGGCAGAGAGTCTTGTTATACAGACGGAACAGTACCCGCCGAAACACGTCCAAATCAGATTCGACGCCGAGTCTACGGCCGATACTGCCGAGTCCCCGAGGTCTTCTCTTCGGTCCGTCGGCTTGTTGTAGCAATCTAGGTACATGAATTACTTGGCCAATCGGACCGCTCGAATTGTTCATGCAACTTCATCAACATCGACTGCGTCGCGATACGACTCTATCCTCGTACTGAACTCTAGTCCATCACACTGTACTAACTACCGTTAATTTACGGTTGAGATGTTTGCGCCCTCATACTACGGGGTTATATTGCTTTCACATGATGGGGTCCTGGATAGGTTGTATATAGCGAAATTGTCCAATTTCTGGTGTCACTACTGTTTATTTTGATGAGTTGAGTCGGCTACGTATTTACAAAGTTATTTTGCGTCGAATCGTGGGTTACATATCATCTATTGCTTAATGCAATAGTACACAGTCTTAAGTCGCGATTCATATCCTTGTACATCTGTCACAATCCATGGTATTCCCACCGTCACACAAAAACTTGGCTTCAAAGAGCGCAAAGGTAACAAGACTTCGTTTTGTGAAATGGAATCAAAATACTTAAAAGGTGTTCTCGTTTCGCTCTTTCAGTAGCATTTGAATCAAGTATTGTTTCCAGGCTTTTATATTCTCTTCCTTACAACTAGCACTCTTATCCCTCCAACAGCGAGGGTCAAAAACGAAACACAAATCTATGGTTCAGCTTCCTTCATATCCCGCTTGTATCGTTCCAAGCATCGAGCTTTTGTCTCCTTCCAATCAACGTATGGTTCTGGATACCCCAATTTCTGAAACTCTTCCTTGCTCAAGCGATGATACGGATCAAAAATTGCTTTCCCCTTCACATCTTTCAGCTCAGGAATCCATCTCCGGATATAATCGCCACTCGGATCATTCTTCTCAGCCTGGCTGACAGGGTTGAAGACGGTATAACTTGGTTCCCAGCCCTACTGCTTGTCAGAATCGGTTGCTCACTCACTCACTCGGGGCAGGCACCGGGCGGAGACTCACCTGCGTATTATTGCTCAAATCCCAATCAACAAGCGTCTCGGCAAAGTATCTCTCCCCCCTTCTGTAGTCGATCAGAAGATTACAATACAGATAACTCGACACATTCATCCTCAACCGATTATGCATCCAAGCCTCATGCTTGATCTGTCTCATCCCCGCATCCACAAATGGTACTCCCAAACTACCTTCTTCCCATCTCTTATACCCTTCCTCATCATCTTCCCACTCCACGAAGTCGAACTTCAGGTTTTGAGGTAGGTTCATCGCTGTGTGTGGCGTATATGCCATCGTCTGCCTGTAGAGTTCTCGAAAGACGATCTCTCGAACCCAGGCGTAGACACCGTTTTTGGAGCCGGAAGAGCTGAAATCTGTGGAACCTTTATTATGCTTCTTGATTTCTTGCAGGGCTTCACGCATGGAGTAGACGCCTGCATTGAAGTATGCAGACATTCGAGATGTCGAATCCTCCGCCGGATTCGATCGTGTGGCGCCGTAATCAGTTAGGTTCTTCGCAACGAATTCGCGCATTCTCTTTGCAGCCTCGTCGTGGCCTGCTGGCCAGAATTTACGGATTCTGTCTCGTTCGTCTTTGGCCATGGTTTTTTCCTTGGGTGCTTCGGGAATGTCGATGTTGAAGAGGTCGCTCAACTCTTTTCTCGCGCTTTTCTCGTTCTTTTCTGGAGTTGGCACGATATCAAGCAAGGTAGGCTCGGCCTTGATCTCCTGCAACCAAGCATTATGATATGGCGTGAATACCTTCATAGGTTTGCCAGCGCTACATTGATACAGGTTAGCCAGTTCTTGATACTAGTATCACGACATCTGACATGAGTTCGATTTCGATAGGTTTTTCGCGTCTTTGTCTTGAACAAGACAAACCGCCAGCAATCATCAATATCGTTCCCGAGTTGAATGACTTCAAAGCAGATGGGGATCGAAATAACCCACCTTGTTGCAAGCATACCCGGCTCCATGATAGTCTGATCGTGGCGCAGCTCAAAGCTCCAATTTCCCTCACTCACAGTCTCCATAACAGTAATATCCCGACGTACTTCATCGATCTCATACTCAAAATTTGCAAAAACCCGTTGCGCATCATGTTCTTCCACAAACCCAGCCAATTTGGGCACAATGTCGCTTCGCTTTTCGACACTCAACATTGCAAACGGGATATCCAATTTCCCCAGCTCCTGCTTCAGACACTCAAAATTCCTCAGGAGAAAATCAAGTCGAGCGGAGCCCACACCGTGCCACTCCATTTCTTCCAAGCAATACATGTATATGCAAATCAAAGTCTTGCCATGTTCTTTTGCGGACTGAGACGCAGCGTGCAACGCATTGTTATCATGAATGCGCAAATCTTGGTTTCGAAACCAGTGGATTACATTCTTCCCACCTGTTCCTTGTTCCTTCTTGCTTTCGTTCTCAACGTGTGCCTTCAGTTCTTCGTAAGGCGGGTTCGCATCAATCTCTTTCGCTCGCTTTGTCGAGGGATGGATTTCTTCAGCGGGAAGTTCGTGCTTCGACATCTTCCTGGATTTGGAATCGGTTCTCGTGGAATACCTCGCGATACTCGGTACAAGGAGAATTGCTGAGGGATGTAAAGTGTGAGAGACGTGTCGAATGTGTGGGGACGGTCTGATCAGAGGTAGTCTTGGGTATGAAAATTTCGCGATAGAGGACGTGATTGAGACTCCGCGACAACAAATCGGAAACATGAAGATAGGCTTTGATGAAGGGTTGGAAAGAAAGATAATAGAGACGCGTTGAAGTCGCGTTTGTCAAAAGTCTATGACGCAGGTATTATACCCCTTTGGGCTTGTGCTATCCATGGTTGAGGTTGAGTGCTTCATTTGATGCCGTCTCCTAGTCTTTTCTCTGCCACTTCCATTTTCAATCTTCCAACATGGGATCGAAGTGGACAGATCTGAGATTCGAATAGGAGGATACGACTACTATATCACGTGTAAGGCTATCACGCCAGGCACCTAAGGCACCAGTCGGTGCTAAATCCGTGGCCCAAAAATAAAATTTCACCCAAATCCAAAAAGATAAACGCGACACCTGAGTGATTCGAACCTGCAGAGAGAGAATTAGCTTGGAACTTGTACCTATGTCACAGTAGATAACTCACACTCGCTCCCGAGGGAATTGGCTTAGCAGGCCAACGCGTTAACCACTCCGCCAAAGTGCCTGAGTTGTTGGGATGTGTCGCGTTTTCACTACTTGTTCACCACTCAAATAATGGGTGAACGGGGTCAAATGGCATGGATAATGATGAGCAGCCACCGGCGAGCTGCGAGAGAGCAGACCTGCCTGCGTCCGTTGCAACAACTTAGAGAATATCTTCGATTACTGGATAGAAGATGCACAGCAATTCACCAATGCAATTTGTGGCAATTCTCACGTCGGGGACGAGATCTTCGGTGCCATTATCATTCAATCATAATCTTACAGCGATTTCGCCATGGTCTCCAGATCAGTCCATCACAGAGTGCCTCTTGAACCTGAACCAACTCCATCGACTCGAAATCGAGCTCCGCAACTTCTCACCAGCAGTCACAGGCGCGGTAGCAGATCCTTTCGACGAGCTCTGGTGCATCAACTCAGATGGACCCTCCGACCTGCCCAATTCGCCAGCCTTAACCATTTCTCGGATCTTTGCTAGTGTTGCTGCAAGTCCTGCTGGTGCGCTGGCTTGATACTGTATCTGCTTGGCCAATTCTTCTGCACTATCCTTCTCAATCTCTGGATGATCCCATTCGAACGTGAAGGTGAGGTACAGGTCTCCCGAATTGGCGCCCGTCGAGACAATGTTCAGCACTCGACTTGCATTACCGACCACGTTGAACATTTCTACGCCAGCACCGGATGACGACTTCACATGTTAGTTGGTGCCATGGGCAGGCAGATGTGGAGCGTCATACCGAGACTGGTGCGTGGTGGGTGACACGTTCTTGAACTGTCTTACCGATGATTGGAGCCGTAAAATTACCACCGCCTAATAGTGTCAGCAGTGCTTCCTGGACCTAGCTAGATTGGAAACAGCATACCATCTTTGAACTTGACCTCTCGAAGCACTATGCCACTATGGTCTTCCAGTACTTTGCAGGTGTCGATTACAGCGAGGAAGCGCTGTGGTTGTCTGAAAGTGTGTTATTTTGAGGCCCAGAACACAGGTGGTGTACTTACGTTCGTTTCAATTCCAAAGCTTCCCAAAGCTGATCTTGACTTATGCAAGGCTCAACACCAGGTTGATTTACTACTGCTGTTGCAGCGGCGTAGATTATAGTCATTCTTGTTGGACAGAAAATTGGACAGAAAATTCTGGTGTGTCAGTGTCTGCAGAGCTTGTTGTATCGGGCTATTGGGCAGTTATATGTGGTTCAACAATATAGTTCGACCACGGGGAAAAGTAATCGGAATGTTTAGGCAGGCGAATAAAGAAGCACATGACTTCGACAGCGCAGTAGGTCTGGGCACGCAGTAAGTCCAAGGCTGAGCAGTTTCTGGGTAACGATCCTTGCATGAGAATTGGGTAAAAGTCTTCCAACCAGACCCCTGAAGCAAGACGTATGGGTGAGTGGAAGCCCCGTCACCGTGTAATGGGGTTGCACTAGAAAGATGCAGGCGCGGCCGTCCTCCCAAATTCTTCCTGATGCAGGACAGGCCATTAACGCCATCCAAGGTCATGAGGTTCAAGGTCATGAAATTAGTACGTGAATGCTGAGAAGTCAGGATTAGCTTCTAGAAACCTTTTCCCTACTTCAAGCACATTCTTATACCCTTCCGATACATCCAAATAACGAAGGAGAAGCCAAGAAGGGGCTGCGGGAAAACGGGAAAGCGGGAAAGCGGGAAAGCGGGAAGACTGGGACCACACCTGGCAGTCTGACATCCCTAGATAGGATTTTAAGAGATCAGGCCTTCATCTCGGGCCAATTGCGTGCTCGATATCGGTAGGCCTCTGATTCGGATTAAGCTGCATAGAGACCACCCTCTCTCTTCACACCTTTAACCGCCCTACTGCCAGGAAGTGAAATTGAGGACGAAGGAAGCCTCCAAACAAGTAACACGGGCCTCGCATGATCGTACACCTGCAAGATCGATGTGGGTTTTGGCGTTGGTGGCGTGCAGGCGATAAAAGAAAATCTCGAGTCGGTCTTCAGCATGTCTCGAGAAGCGGCTGGGCTGACGAAAACAACATACGTGATGGATCATGCGGTGGAAGAGGGGCACGTCGTACAAGATCCCTTGAACTTTTCGCCAATCTGGCTTGTTGGATTCCGAGAGCAATAAGGTCCGCGTTGCACGAGCGTATAAATAGTGGCTGACAGTCTCGATGTAGTATCGGGTGGTGGTGCAACATACATACCAGAGTTATTGATGGGAATTGATGGGAGAGAGTGAGATGAGTTTTCAGAATTGTTGGTTGACGGGAAGAGACGTGACTTTGGGAGCGGCCGGGTCCGGGTCCGGGTCCATATCTTTTCTTGGCACCTCCGAAGCCGACGTTTCCCCGTTTCTTTGCTCCTCAACACCATGCATTCAGGACTGGATGTCAGCGCGGTAACACCACCAACCACCATTATGCATTCAGGAGTGGATGTCAGCGCGGTAACACCACCACCACCATTATGCATTCAGGAGTGGATGTCAGCGCGGTAACACCACCACCACCAACATTATGCACCTCGCTTGGCTGCCGCAGACGACTCGGACCTCAACGTCCTGAAGGCCTGACAGAATCCAGCCATACCGTTGTGGCTCGACTAATGGCGTCGCTGGGAGACCCTCCATCAACTCCCACATAGGCGCCATCACTCAATGTCTCAAGCTGAGGTCTGTCGCTTCCATTTAGGCCCTATCCGCTCGTTATTCCAAGTCATTCATGCATGTCTCAAGCCATCCTCGTCGTCGCATCAAAAGTCTCTACTCTCCCGGTTCGACAGCTAGGGCAAGATTGAGGAAACTATTATACATATATTGCACGCATTGTGAGAACGCCACCATGACTCCAATGCCGAAATATCCGTGAGCTCGTGTCTTTGCTTTCGCTCTACCTAGTCACGCAACCATTCTTGCTGTCCTCGACAAAAACACCACCATAAATTTGCGAGTCGACAAACTTCTTCTCCTGGAACCCACCACGTACAAACGCCATATCCCTTTCAACGCCGGTAGGCTTCCTGAACAATCCCACATGAAATCGCCCTCTTTGGCTGTTATCGTTCGGCAGAACACCTGTGACTGGTTCCAATTGAGCGTTATCTTTCGAGTAGAATACCTGGATCGTGCTGCAGCGCGTGTCAGCCTCGCATCCTCGTACAAGAAAGCAACAAACTCACTTTTGCTGAAAGTCAAGAGTTACCGCAAAATTCTGCCATGTATCGTACAGGATAGGTGTTGACCATATTCCCTGGTTCTTGACGTTCACGAATTTCCAGTCCGTGGCTGGCACCGGCTGAGCCTCTTTCCAAGCGATCATCTTCCCAGCCAGGACCCTAAAGTTGAACACATCTTCGTCCTTGTTGACATGAAATACATTCATGTACTCGTGGTCTAAATTGAGCTTCTGTCCGGCTGGCTGACGCACGCTCCAGTGAAAGGTTTTGACGCCGCTTTGCGCTTCGAGGTCTGCAAGAATTCCTTTCGGATCGATGACTAGACCCGCTCGTCTGACCGCTAATTGCTCTTGGTACAAAGATTTCTCGTTGATGTTAATCTGGAAAGGCTTGCCACCAACCCTGTGGTCGAAGACTGATGGTGATACGGCAGGGAAATTGATAATCTGAGACCATTTGATGTCGTCCGGCTTTGCATAGTCTCGCAGAAAAGGAGACTTCCTGCCATCGAAATCTGTTGCGGTTTGGTATGCCACCCGACCATCCAGCGCGACTTTACAAACCGGATCGTATGGCTGCGCGGTGGTTTTCGATAACAGATGTAGCGCCGCTCCTAGCGCGAGTAAAAACATGGTAAGTGAAGCTGGTATAATAAGAAGCGAGTGACAAGAAAAGAATGAAGTGGAGTTACAGTTCGGGCGAGAGAGATGGCCTGGGTAAAAGGTATATATACCTTACGCTTCGAAAAATACATCTGAATGTTCAAAGATTAAACCAGGCCACGCCGTCTCGGACTCCATCATCAAATTTCCCCAAATTTTGAGTTGTGATCAACCCAAGGACATTGACCTCATATAACCCCATTTGACCGAGCCATGAACGGTGACGTGCAGGAGGGAAACCAGTGCTTAAAAGCGGACATAAGCTTACAACAGGCAATGGACACCATAATCGTCTCCGGACATTACTGCTGCAAACAAGACAGCTTGCGCCGTACGAAAAGACGCAACAGGTCGTGTTCAAGAGAATCCGCTGACCACCAGGCACTCCCGTCCGTTCAGGAACAGGAAAAGTCTAGCGCCATCGATCCCCTCGATCCATGGAATCTAATCAATCGCCGCCGCAGGTACAAATTGTACAGCCCTAGGCCTCGCTCGCGAGATACCAACGAAGCACGCACCACCTGCTCCTCTACTATGTAAAGTCAACAATATGCGTTGACGCTCGGTGCTGATGACCGCCCTGTTCTATTCCAACCCATATTAATATTGATACACACCTCACGTTTTCTATCGAATCATGCAAAGCCGTGCCTGACTTGGCTGCGAGATATACACAACCACTGGCAGCTTTACTTCAATGACACCCCTTTTTCCTCACCGACGAACCTCATCAAGGCGACCATTGGATTCAATATTAATCACAAATCGAACAGAACAGTACCAACAAGTATCCCTTTTTCTGTCCACAGTCCACCTCTCAACTTCTACCGGATATGCTGGGTGCTACCAAATTTTCGCACATCTTTCAAAATCTCCTATTTTCGTTACTTCAGGACTGGGATCGTCACAAATGTCGGTGATAACTACTAGTCTAAATTATAGAACCAGGAAATTCGGCGATACGGAACCTGAATTAAGAGGCGATTAGTCGATAACTATACTGACGAAACTAAAGATGGTAGAAGTAATATCAATTATCCGTTCCCCCTCGGGCTCAAATATCTGGCCCCCAGAACGTTCGTTAATGGAGACGATCCAATCCTTTCCTACAACTCGCCACGAGTACAACCGACTTTCTCTCACCGCATTAGTGAACCGGTCCCAATAGTGAGAATCTTATGATACCATTATTCGACCAAGTCGCCAGAAGTACGACAACATCGTTGTTGAGTGAGCAGGATCGAAATGTTGTAATGATGTCACTCTTTCAGATGGCCTTTCGAAAATGTGCATTGCGAGACTAAATTAATCGTGAGACCCAGCGAAATAGGTAATACACTAGCGATGCAATCAGCTTGAGAAGCCTACAACTCATCGTGCTCCTCCTCCAAACTCTGCTTGACCGTCTCCTTCTTTATCTCCACCCTCTCCCCAGCATCAACATCAATAGCGTCCAAAACCTCGTCATCAGCATCATCAACATCGTCCACCAAGTCTACCGCATCGTCCACAGTCTCCTTCTTCTCCTCAACAGGCATCTCAGGCTCAGGCAAGTGATGAATATTGAACCATTCCGTAACGATACTCGTCGCATCAAACATTCGTTCTTCCTTGCTGCCTTTCATGCCTTTGATCCGTTGTAATGGCCATCCATGGCCAAAGTCTCGAATGCGGTAATGGAGGAGGGTGAAGTGGGCGGGGTCGGTTTTCAGCATTTCTTCTTCTCTGGGTTTGTCTTTTTCATCAGCTGAATCTTTGCCTGATTCCTCATCTGCAGCTTCCTTTAGCCTTTTGATCACTTCTTTATCCTCATCTCCAGCTTTGTCATCCTCATCTGTCTTTGCCTCGCCATCCTTTGCATCCGTCGCCTTCGCCTCCCCCTCCGTAGGACAACTTTTAGCTGTTCTTAAAATCCCACCTCCCCAAGACTCGGCTTCACTGATCCATCCCCCTTTTTCCAGCTTCGTGACGAAAACAGGTGTCCCCGTTCCATCTATGCCCTCAATCGGCTCACTGATAGTTTCACCGCAGCCATTTCTTTCACTCCAATCATCTAACCAGTGAGGCACAGCCCTACGACTCTTAGCAGGCTCCCAATCATTCAACATATACGGTAGTATCTTGTCCTCTTCACCGTGTATTTCCAAAATCGGCGCCGGCAAGCGAGCGGGTTTACATTCTGCCCAAATGGGCGAGTTGGACTTGGTACCAAAGCCGCCGGCTACGATGGCATAGGCGGCGAGTTGTGTAGAGACCACGGGATCGCAGGCGAGGAGGTGGACCAATCCACCGCCTGTTCCCAGGCCAGTTGCATACACGCGGGTGGTATCGAAGCAAATCACTGTGTCGAGGTCTTTGATCAAAGTGCGGACGAAGGTTACATCGTCGGTGGAGGGAATGGACTTTCGACTTTTTTGGAAGCGACGGACTGTGATGTCGGATTGCCATGTATCCTGTCCGTAGCTCATTAGCGATTGTGCAGTCATGGTCGATGGAGTGCAGATGTACATTGACTGCCCGGGGGTACACCAGAATCTTGTCCTTGTTTAGCTCTCTATCGCTAAACCTGGTCTCATACTCGAATTGTGCTGGGCTCTGCTCTTTATCATGAAAAGCCAGTATAAGTGGCAGTTCCTTCCCGGTGCCATTGTAAAGTGGTGGCACGGAAACGCGTATCTCGCGCGGATTCTCAGGGTCTGTTCCTATCTGAAAGATTCGGGTCTCGTTGGCTTTGGGTCGCCAGTCTATGGGCGAGCGGTTGGGCAGCTTACATGCTTGCGAAGGCGCTGAATGTACTGCATTGAGGAGAGCCAGGAAAGAGATTAGGGCAATGACTTTAGAGGCGGACATGGTGGAGTCTCTGGGCTTGTCGAGTCCGGGGAAACCTCCAGAGATAAAGACATGATTTCGAGATGATACCGGACACGTTGATCAATTGTTACTGTTCTTGTGGCGTCTATGCGATGATATATGTGATGAGTTTGAGGTTGATTGAGGTTTGGAAATGATACGGCTAGCGACATGTTTTCTTATGTCAGCGAACGACTAGTCCACGCTCTACATTCTTCTAAACACCTCACTTCAACATCAAAGCACACCTTATGCATATGTAAATCAATCTGCTCATCTATTTCTCTGAGATTCGGAACCAAACGCACAAAGACTCCAATTATCATATCTCGTTCATCTCACGAAGACCTGGTCCTCGAGCGTCTGCGGAATCTTCAAGTCGTCGACGAGATGGACAGAAATCGTGAAGTTTGCAGGCACGACTGCAACTTACCTCGGACTGACAGATCAAGGCTTCCCAACTGCAAAGCTCTTCCGTGAAAAGCTCTTTGAAGTCGCATACGTTTCCGCGAAAATCATGGAATAGAAATTCCCCAAATCTGCCAGGAAATGATGAATATCAATGTCAACTCTAATACGCCGTGACCATGGCGACCGCAAGATGTCTCAAGCTCGAAGCTCGCGAGGAAATTTGAAGTCCGCTGTTTACTACACGTGATGTTTTGGCAGTGCAACTGCAGTGAACACTTGATATAAACAGTAGGTACTAGTACGGACTACAAAATCAGCGACTGGCGACATGAACACCAACACAAACGCCGTCAGCTACATAAGTTACCCTCGTATCTCTCGTTCCTTCCGTTCCAAACATGGAGAGGAGTTCAAACTTTACGCACATCGAGAACGCGCCATACCACAAACACAGCAGCAGCAATACCATCACTACTAGGACACCACCGCCCAAAATGGCTACATCAAGCGTCAATCGTTCCAAAAACTCTGCCAATCTCATCGCCGAGCTCAAGCTACAGCCTCCAATGTGGGAATGGACTCCGTTCCTTGTCGCTCTCCCCATTGAGATCCTAGAGCTCATCTTGTCGAAATTCGGATTCCAACTCCCCGGCAAGGGCCACAACAGGGTCGACTCTCTTCATGTCATGGAGCTGCTGAGAAAGAATGTATCGCCCAAGGACTCGCACCCGTTCAACACTCTCGCTGCTACGTCTCGCTCGATGAGAGACGGCATTGAGGAATATTGTGAGCATCTTCTGGAGACGTATCGCAAGAACGACTGCGATAAGTGCCTTTCCATCGACGAGAAATCAATTTCTTCAAACCTTGACGCTTTCAATGAAGTAGCGGGTGCAGGCGAGGTAGACGAAAATGAAGAGTCCAGTCAGACCACAAGGTACGTGATGCCCAACATCTGCTTTATTGAAACCACACCCCCATTCTTAGAGAGAGATAGCTATACTTGTGGCAATTTTGGTTTCCCAAGTCGACCGAAATCCACCAGCAATGTATCTAACTGACGGCGGCAAACAGGACTCCTATCACCCAACGTGGCATCTGGCTGCGACACATGTCACATTCCTGCGCCTTTTGCGGCAGCACTACCGCTCAACCCGGCATCACTCCATTCAACCGCCTCATTAGAGCTTGTGCACTATGTGAACAACAGCAGTGGCCAAACAAGATCACGCTCGAAGCGGCTAAGGAGAAGCTCTCATTACACCACATCCTCTGGCCACCACAAGGCTACATCATACAATGGGCACGCAAACGCTGCCTCCCCTATCGCGATCAATATACCTTTCCAGAATACCTCGATGTCCTTCTCGATGACGAGATTGAGGCCGTCGCCAAGGCCATCAAAGACAATCCGTTCCAGCATACTCCTACTTGGGCTATGTATGATTTGACAGCCCAGTTCACAAAGCGCCTGCCGTGGGACCTTGAATTGGAAGAGAGTCAAGATGCTGACGATAAAGACTTCGAGCTAGATATTTGAGATTGATTCCGAGCGCATTTGTTATGAAGTCGATTGCCTCAGCTGGGTTTGTCAACGAAAGAATGTTTGCAAGAAGAAGGTTGCGCGTCGGGTCGAACATACGCAAACGACTTGGCCTTCGCGGCGGCGGCAAACACGACGATGATTTTGTGGCAAACCCTGGACCGACTCAGCTCAGACTCAAAATCGGTGCCGATGAACCACATGTTGTTTACAGAAAGGAAGGATTCCCTGACATACACTGTACGGAAAGAACAAACCATGATTGGCGCAAGATGGAAAAGGTTGGTTGGCGGGCTGTTTATTGGGAGAATAAACACTACTACAAATGGGTACCGTGCACCCCTGATTTGTCCATCACTCCCCATGAGTACGAAGCGTTCATTGCAGATTTGGTACGGTTGTCGCGAAGGAAGGTTGATGGTTGAGAATTGTAGTTGTAAGATACGATAGATATCGGGTAAATCATTATTCATTGATATCCATCTTCGGATACTCTGCTAAATTCCGTGTCTGCCTTCTTAGCTCGGTCTTCTTCAACAGACAGCTGTTTCCAAAACCTTATAATATGTAGCCACTCGCCAAACCCACATCATCATTAACCAATTCCGCATGTTTGCCCAAGGCTTCGGGCTGGATTCTGGCGAGAATCGAGCAGCATACGACTATCGCCCACGTTCGCGGCAAGAAGAGCTTCAACTATTCTTCAAGGCTCGAACTTCGACCTACCATCGTAAGGATAAACTCAAAACAAGACTGCTGATGAATAGCAGTACTACCCTTTCATGAGGTGTTCCTAGGAAGGTCTCGGCTAGCTAGACACTTCAATATAAACACTACCGATGTCTGCTAGAATAAATATTGGAGTAAAGGAAAGCGGTGGCAATCACTATACAGATGATCAAGCTAGCGTGAATGGATCAGAACCGGTTGCGAGTGTCCAATCGAGACCATCCACGCAGATTTGAAGATGCGAAAAAATCGAAGGGATAAACAAAGCGAGATACTTTTCTGAATCCAGTCCATCCGATTCATCTCTCAAACGGATTGCAGACGGGAGACCTCGGCATACTTATGAGGGGGTTGGGATAAATCGCTTCTAGTCAGGCTGGAGAGCATAGAGCCCTGAAAAGAATTCCTCAATTTCAAAATACTTCGAACCACTCTACTCAGTCATCGTCGATCGGGAATAAAACCCAGTCCAATCCAACGCAACAACCAACCTCTCAATCGTATTTTCCTCAGCAACAGCACCTTTCCCAAATTCACCCCTAGACATGCCACCGACCATACCATAACCCCTCTTCCCAATTAATCCTGTACAAACTTCCAAGAACAGTCTGACACTACCCTGAAACCTCTCCTGCTGCATCTTTGTCGTTTTCACATCAACATAATCGTCAAAATTACACTCCTTTGCAAATTCAAGAATAATCCCAAAAATATCTTCCAAGATTGCGAGGACTTTGCGTTGACGGTGTCGAAGTAAAAGGGCGAATGTTATGCGATCAAGACATATCTCATGCTGTCTTTTGAGGTCGTCGAGACCTTCAGTAACTCTCGTGCCCAACTCCTCTGCTTCATCTTCTTCTTTCAATCTTTGTTCGAGATCGTTGAGGTAGGCGGTGAAGACGTCCCATGTTTCCCTGACGCCTGTGTCAATGAAATAAGCGGCGCAGGTTGTGACGAAGTGGGTGACTTGCATCCGGAACCGGTGTTGTTGGGGGTATTTGAAGTGTTTAGGGAGATGGCCGACCACAAAGACAAGTCTACTGAGTCGAAGGAGGAATTTGAAAATGTCATCGTATTTATCGAGTGTAATGGGTGTCAGGACCGCTCCTAGGGGCGACGGAGCATAGTATTGCAGCCGCAAGAAATCCAGCGCGTGAAGTGAATCCGGGTCAAGAATTTTCTCCGCTTCTTTGTCGCCCAGATGGCGAATGGCAAAACTGAGGGACCCAGGCAGGTCCGACTTTGAGCCAGGAAGTTCAATTTTCCTATCTGTCGAGCCATCGGCCGCACGACCGTCATGGTAGCAATCAGTCAATATGCCCATGAGAGCAAGACGTAGCTCCGAACTCGCTGGTGGCCAGGTACCTCGAGCCCCCAATCGCAGTCCCATGCCGGTGCCAGATCGCATGACGCCTAGTTGACGTTCGGTAGTGGAGAGGTTGGGATCAAAGAGTGCTGCAGTCAAGCGGTAGATGAAAACGCCATCTCCAAGTAGATGAAAGCTGCGCTGCAGGTCCAGATGTGTGCGCAAGTGATGTGATCGGAAGAATAACCTTAAACTGGCCGCATTCACCAGTCTCGATTGTGCAGCAAGTAGCGGATTGAAAGAAAGCACAGGCACCAGGGAAATTGGCGGAGAGAAATCGACCTTGTCAGGCGCGGTTTGTGTAGGCTTCGTTACAGTGCTCGTCGCGATAATTTCCATGAGCTCATCTGGAAGTGAAGCCATGGGCGCTGGTGTGTTGAACATCTCCAGCCCTGGGAACAGGAACGGATCTGACGAGTCCTTGTCACCAGAGTTTTGTGGATTCAATTTTTTTGACCGTCGCAATGGTTTCGCGCATGATGTGCCATACTCACGAACAGCCTCTGCCAATGCTTGTTCATAGGCTTTGGCTTTGTCGACAATGGAGTCCATCTCGCACCAGTCAAAGGCCCACTTTAAGGGTGGCGCCTGGACTGGCAGACCCGCATGAGAGAGTGGATGTTCAGGATGATGGACACGTAGAATCCGCAAGCTTCGACCAACCTCGAACAGCCTCTGCCCGTCTTCGGGAGACACCAAGGAAGGCATTGCCTCGGGGCGATAGACGTGATCAAGCTCTGCCCCTCTTGATACTTCTGTATCTTCTCGTCCAACGAATGTGAATGCTTCTTCCTCCTGTCCAGATTTGGTGACTGACGCGTCTCGCACGCCAATCCATTCTTCTGCAGTTTCCAGCCAAGGTTTGCTCAATCTGGCAAGGACTTGTGACAGGACAGATCGAAGCCATTCGGGTTCCTGTTCACAGCGCTGACAGCGTTCAAAAATGAGCGATGCTATGGCCTCATTCGATCGTGCAGAGGCCATGGATTTCACGACGTTCTCAATTTCAGAGACTACCCTTCGAGGGCGTGAGAACACTTCCTGCAATTGTAGTAGAGTGCGAGTGTGGGACAGATGATCGCTTAGGTGCGCCTCTAGGGCGCTCAGAATCGTGTCGACTGTATTTGCCAGCGCAATCTTTGCAGAAAACGCTTTTCCTGTGCCATACGTCCTTTGAACGAAGTCCTTCAAGTACCGAATGCTGTTTCCACATGCTGAAATATTGTCCACCAAACTCTTCGATATCTCTTGGCTGAATCCCGTCGTTGTACTCTGGTCAAATACGGGCGTGAAGCTTTTGAGCTTGCTATCGTAGGTAAAGAGGACTGAAGAGCGTCCAAGACCAAGCGCGAAGAGGGATTGTAGAAACTGGTTTGGTTTAATGACGTTCGAGGACGATGCCGCTCCTTTCTTCTCAGCTTGCAGCTGTAACGCAGCATCAAACGTTTGTGGTCCTGCTTCCGAAATGTATGCTGAGCATGGCTCTTTGTAGTCCTGGTGCTGGAAACCCTCCCAAGTATAGTATTTGATGTCCCTATCTAGCGGACCGATTTCGACGGCGACTTTCCAGATATCTTCATCTTGTGCTTCGATTGCTGGCTCCGAGTCTGAGGAGAGGATAGACCCCTCGGGAAGGATGAGGTCGGGAAGGGGTCCATATTGGAAATTGTCGAGGTCCGGAAGCTTCAAGCTGTCTGTATCTATAATATATGGGTTCTCGAGACTCGCTGGAGATGCTTTTGGGCCAATTAGTATTCATTGACGCGTGGGTTCTACGCGTTTCACCTCACCATCGAGTGTGGTGCTGAATAGTGTTGAGCCGCTGGGCGAGTCTTCGAAGAAAGTGGATGGCTGCCAGAGATTGACATTGAAAGGGCCACCTGCATTCTTTTCGAAGTCCATGACGAGTCTGCTTCCATGATTTTGCGCGTTTGGATATTAATTATGAAGAGAGAATTGAAGATGTCGCGCTTTGTGCTGCGCCGAGGCACAACAACGACGGCATCATACTCGTTACTAGGGGAGGGCATCTCTTCAACATCACCATCCTTCACCATCCATGGTCTCCCATGAGGCCAACATTCCATGGTCCCTATAAGAAGCCATCCTTTCATCGTCCTCACAAAAGGTCATCATTCTATCATTCTTATAAGAGGCTATTATTTTATCGTCTATACAAGAGGCCACTATTCCATCGTCCTCATAAGAGATCATAGAAGTTGGCTTTCGAGTATTCTCCATCTGTGAAATACATGGGAATACGTTCAATGATTGGGAATTGGTGTTCCTTGATGGAAATGTTGGACGTCAAATGGACATGAAGCATCAAGCGCTATGCCTTTGCTTTTCCCGCCCTGAGCCTCGAGGGGATATCAAATATCAAACGTGCAATTCTGGTTCGCCGGTGCACACCAACACCAACATTGAACAGTGACACAACTTGAAGTGACAGAGCCTCGTCAAGTGTTTCGCAGACAGTGATGATCTATTCCGAACGTCTCAGCCAGCCTTACTCTGCCGCCAAGCAGACGAGGACGAATATTGCCCCGCGAATCCGTGGCTCAGACTTGTCTGTCGCCACTCTGAAGCATGAACCACTTTTGCCTCTAAAGTACCGAAGAACGACTCCTGGCGAGTCTGAGCGACTTCCAGGCGGCAAGTCAAGGTCAAACTCTTTCTCTTCCCTCCTTCTATTCATACTTCCGTACCCTCCTACCTTCGTACCACGACAGACCTGCCCACCCCCATATCCCACATTCCACGCCGGATCCGTCAGGCTACAGCCCATCACAACCAACAATGGCAGCGCCTTTGGCAAAAGGTCAGTGACTTCGGATAAACGACTGTCTCAGTGACTATGAATGAACGATACTAACACACCACAGGCCTCATAATCACCGCGTCAGTCCTCGTAGCCGCCGGAATCGCCGTCTATGAAAGTGAACAAGTGAGAGAATGGATCCTCCAATACCGCCAACGCCTCGCTATGGCCCTTCACAGTCTCGGTGACGACATCAATCCCTCCTCCCACGACATGGAAGACAACGAGGCTGCCGCTGAGGCAAGGAGGAACAGGCGCTTGGAAGTCATACGCATGAACAGGCTCGATTTAATACGAAGAGCAAGAGAAGAAGGCATTGCTGTCGATTTAGACGAGTTGACAGCTTTGGGCGAACGAGAAGAGGCTGTCGCGACTGCGAGGGGTTTCGACGACTTTGTCAGCCAAGACGGAACATTGAGATCTGTCGAGCCTAGACCCGAGATGAGCCAAGCGACTGGTACTGAGAGCAATGCCGCTGAAGGTTTAAGACATCGTGGTGCGGGTGCGAGGGGACTGGAATCGGGCATGACGGCTTCTCCATGGGCCAACCCATTCGACGACGACGCACAAGTACTTTTTGATCGCGCACTGATAGGCACTGATGACGAGACGGAGGCGTTGCTGCAATCTTCCCGCGAGAGCACTCGCACACTCTTACCCGCTCCACTCATCGACACCTCAGATGCCGCATCGGGATATTTCAGTGAAGCAGAACTCGAAGCTCAGATCGAGGAAGCTATCCGTCGTAGCCTGACAGATATTTCTGACGAAGTTACGCATGTACAAAGCGCACCATCCGACCCACCAACATCGATCCCCGAATCCGACAACACCTCCATGTCCGAGCACTCAGAAGAAGATCTCTACTACTATGCTCCCCCGCCAAATGTGTCTCAACCACCGGCATCTCACCAAGCCATGTTCTCAGCAGCGATGGAAGATATGCTCCAAGCCAATCTCCAGAACCCAACGCCTACTGTTACTCAACGAAACAAAGACGAAGGATTCGTAGAAGACGACGAATCGCATACGCCCACTGGAACAATGACACCAACAGATGATGGCTACTCTGCAGCTGCATCCATGGCCTCCAACGATGTTGCAGCAATGTCTGATTTCCAGTCCGAGGCTGGCGACGAGACGCCAGCATCTTTCTTCGGTAATGCACCTGTCCAGGTGGAGCATGAAGAGGTTATGAGTGATTTTGGATCGGATGATTCTTTTTCTATTGTTGGTGCTGGGACGAGTACGCCTGGCTCTGCTTGGAGTGACGTCGGTTCTGAGGCTGGTGAGGAAGAGGGTCATCAAGGACAGATGCAGTACCAAAATATGCATATTGGGCAATAGCCATGTTCAACAGGATACGACAAAGATTTGGGAGAGGTGGAGTCGCGCTTGTGAGGGTGGCCCGGCTTTCAGGATGGATTTGGCTTAGTTTGACTGCTTGGTTGGGAAATGTGATACACAATGGTAAGGTGCGTCTAAGGATACCAAAGACATGGCGTGGAAAGGATTTGGAAATGCGGCTGTTTTCTGTATATGGTGGGATTTGGCATTCGCTGGAGTTTTGGTTGCTCTGGGCTGTCAATAAGCGGGGGACTTCGTACCTTTCATCTCCCTTTTCTACCAGCGGAATCCTCAATCAACTCATTTACCTTTCAAACTGTTTCAATCGATCAATCTCCTAGACAATTTGTACTATGATTTACCTTTTTTTTGACAAGCATTTGCTTGGGTGCGTCACTTGTTTGCCTGCGCATATCTGCATGGATGCAGTGCGTATCAATTCCGCCCATCCAATCGTTTCTATCCGTCATGCCTCACTCCAGTGAACCGGTCAACACTTCGAACAGGCAGCACCCTAAGTGACGGGACGAGTACAGGATATAAAAAGATGGCTGAGGTTTTCATCTCTTCTGATCATATGAGAGCACTAGTAGCCTGTGTCCAGCAAGCCCCGGAGCTGTGCGTCATACGACTTGTATTCGGCAACCTTCTTCTCGACAACCTGGCTAGAATTACTACACCAGAACCTTGACAGCACCTTTTCGTCTCCCGAGGACATGTAGGGCGAGAATTTCGGACGGATATGATCATCAAAAATCCATAATACAGCGTTCACAGACTCTAGACAATACCAAAACCATATACCTTTTGAGTCCCATGTCTCTTGCATGATTGTGACTAGCGAATGGTTGTGCTTGAGTGGCTGCTTCCTCTCTTCTTCCTCGAATTGAAGCATAAACTCCTGCCGAATGTTGTTGAAGTCTTGGAAGTGATCTTGTATCTCATCGATGGCGTACTCTGTGAGCCGATATGGAAAGGCTAGCATTTCTGAAGGTAGAACACAAATCCACTCTAGGTCAAGAAGACATTTGACATTAGTGCCGTCGTCAACTATGACGTTGCTCGCGTGAAAGTCGGTAAGTTGGAGTGAATACGGTCCATCAGAACGTTCACGCTTAATGAAATGATGAGCGATTGTCCAAAGCAGTGCTCTGTTTGCCATCTGACTCCGGCATTCTTTCTCATCGTCAACCGCGTTTGGATTAGCAATGAAGTAATTGTCGTGGAGTGTAAGCATATTTGCCACATATGCGTCGGCACATGAGTAGGTATCATCCGGTTGTATAGTCCTTGGGGCGCCCTCGTTCTCCAGCATCATCATTGCACAGGTGAGTGGTCGATTCGTCAGGGACACCGTGCAGTTGTCATGAAATCGAAGTGCGCCAATTTTCGGTTGAGGAACGCGAGCAAGAGAGAGCATAATGCAAGCTATGCCTCCGAATAGCCTCTTCCGATGTGCAAGGCTTCCTCGGCGATCGTCCCACACGTCTGAAAGCATCTTGCCAGTCTCAGGTCCAATGTATTCGAGTAGTATATATGCGGTGGGAAGTTTGTGGCCTGTCGGGTTGGCCGTGTATTGCGATAGCAGTACTCGGGGTCGGAAAAGGTTGTGAATATGGCGCCAGAACAGACGCAGCAGGCGAACGTAAAAGGGACGCTGTCTAATATGTGTGAACTGTAGGAATGATCAGTTGCCTAGTCGGTGAAGGTAATATTCGAGATTCTTACTCACATGACGGTGGTCCGAGAAACCAAAGCCGTGCAGAAAAGCGATGGGAATATCCGAGCATTCACTCTGGATCCATACATAGCTTCCAACCTCACAGCTAAGTTTCTCGTCAATAGTTCCAGGGAATCTAGATTCCGCATGCTTGTGGGGCATCGTGAAGCGGAACATATATTTCCTGGATGAATTGCTTGAACTCACTTGGACAGGTACACACACATTGAAGCTGCCTGAAATCCATTGGGAGGTGGGAAGAACTTCACAGCTGTAACGATCGCTAAGAAGCAGGTGGTGTTTCGTAAGAGCACAGATTGTCTCTTTACAATTCCACAGATCCTTATAAAGTTTGTCCTTCGCAGAAATATGTGCTAGGTAATTGATGATATTGGAATCCTGCTTGATTGCCCAACTGTATGTGATGCGGTGGTGGCTCAAGAGCGCCATGAGGGTAGCTTCGAAAGAGGGATAGAGGTTCGTCTGCGACTGTGAGAAAAGGATGGAACGTGTCTTACACGGAATCGGATAAGGATAAAGTAAGTGGTATGTAGTAAATGCCAACTAGAAGTTATTAGCGACTTTTGTGAAGTTGGTGTTTGATATGAGGTAGAACAAACGCAGGTGAAGTTGTATGTTTCTTAGGAGCTGTAGTTGGTCGACGACACGTCCAGCTGGAGCCTGGCTGAGCTTTTACTTGACTTGGTCATAAACACAAGGGACATATCAAAAAGCTATCGTTGCACCGGAGTTGCGGGGGACGACTCGGAGGGCAATGAAAGTGGAAGGGCGGGTGGTGCCTCAGGCAGTCTCACCCGTTTTCTCGCTTCCCGCTTACGCCTTGCCGCTGGACTACACATCCTTCTGTCTAAATCTCATGGTGTCTCAACTCTCAGGCGGGACTCACAGTATCCTTTCCGTATATATTCTCAGCTCCCAATTGCGACCCATACACTACAACCAGGGAGCTTTCCGATTTCACAAAGGTCCGCAAGTTCAGCGCCGGCCGGCGTACACGAGGTGTATGTTGCTAATAGCAATAACCGGTACGTCTACAAAGAAGTAGAGAATCCCATCCATCAACCGAGAGCTAGCCAGGTTCTGAATCAAGAGCTGCTAAATCTGGAGCTGTTCCATGGTACGAAGGGCTAGCGGAACCGGAGGGGTCACAAGGGACTATCTCCCACCCGAGATGCTTGATATACAAGATTCGCTGGCCGAAAGCAAAGAAATACGGGCATGCAATCAGACATAGACACTTGGAAAGATATTCATAGAGATGGAGATATCTCGCCGAACGACGTTGAAACACAGCAGCTCAAGAGGATTGCACAAGATGCTACATGCTTGGTCCAAGAGAACAAGACTTCAAGATAAAAAGGAGGGAAGAAAAGTACCAGTTCAAGAGAAGTAACAGTTGAATGCCAAATTTCCCCCTCTCCACCCACCAATAACATAATTTCACCACGAAATCAACTTCCAAACCATCTCCACATAAACCTCCCAGACCCATCCCACATCCGCCAGCTCTACTAACCTCACACCCATCCCATCTTCCCCATTTCCTCCTCACTCCCCAGCCCATCCAACCTAATAAACTAATGACACTCCCCACCCCCCGAACAAGGCTTATTACTAACAAAACACCCACTCCCGCAAAATCCAGAATAAGACCATTTCCCATCCATACCCATATGAAACAGACTATTCCATTCCTTCCCCCCACAGGTATCGGTGCGGCCGCAGACTAATTGTGAGGCTTGGTATTGGGTGAAGTGGCTTCCTTCAAATAGACTTGTTAAGTTTGGGGATTGTGAGAAGGGGGGGGGGGATTACGGACCTGGTTCGTTGTGGATGATTGACCAGCCGCATACTGTGGGGTAGCATGGGCCTGTGCTGGCAGCGACGTTGGTGGTAAATGTAGCTATAGCGAGTGCGATGGCGAATTTAAGGGCGTACATTTTTATCTTTTGAGGTTTTAGGTTTTTTGAATGGGAAAGTGGTTCTAGAGAAGAGATGGATGGAATGATTGAATGTTTAAATGTTCGAATGCTCAGTTTGGTGACTTGAAAGAAAAGATGCGATATGATGTGGTAGATGATGAGGATGAATTGGCATCTTTATACCAACCTATCACCGCACAGTTGGTTTCCTAGAAATATTCAGGCGGTGTCGCCCTCGTACGATGCGGTCGTCCGTCACCGACAAGTTCTCAGAATCCGTTGCGGTCGTTGTGCAACGAACTGCATGCCAAGGTCAGCTGACGGCGGTACAAATTTTCGGTGCAGGAACTTGGTTCGTCAGCCCCTTCAGCCGCACGGAGAGACCGAACGCGGTATCAGTGTGCCCTCGCGAACATGATAGCTCACAAACTCTGTAATCGTATATAAAAAGGGCTTGTTGAAGAGTGACTTTATCCCCTTCGTCCATGAACGTGAAAAGAGTGGGGCTAACAAGGCTGTGGATCAGGCTGAGAACGGTTCATCCCTGGAATTACTGTGTATCAACAATGTCTTTCGAGAGACGCGAAGCCCAGAGAAAAAAAAAGGAAGCCTTGAGTATATTATTAGCACATGTCATCCCTTGTGAAATCATTTCCATACACATCTGTATTGCTCGTTATCAAACGACCCCACGAAAATGGAAGACACCGACATTGCAATGACAGACACATCCCAAATAATTAACTTCGAAGACCCAGAAATAAACATACCACTCCCTAACCCCTTAAGCAAGCACCTCATGAAAGGATTAAACCTCACAAGTACTCAATTCCCCAAACCAATACCCCAATTCTTCCAAAGACGGTCAGACATCAATACCTCAGGCCGAAAGGTACCCGCCGACCGATCGCGCGCAAAAAGTTGCCTCGAATACGAGTACTCTTGGGTCGAAATCACGTGTAATGGGGGTTTAACAATCTGGTGGCGCCCATCTAGCAATCTAGTGAGATACGAGATGCCCTCTAAGCTGCGGCAAAGAGATGCCGTGGCCGGGGCCAGGGATAAAATGTGGTATGAAGTCAAGGGTTATGGAGGCGTCTCGAAATGTTACCATAGACATAGTAAGAGGATCCTGCCTCCGCTCCCTATCTTGGAATCTGGAGATGTTACTTTCCAGATGTTCTCGATGATGCTAGCGACTTGTCCGTAAGTAGTAGCTTCAAATAACTCGCAGAGTTCCACTAAAAGGTGCATGTTAGAACCCCAAATGACATCCAGGCGAATCAGGCGGACTTCAAGGCCTTACAATTAGCTGAATTTCGTTGCGGTCCTAGCTTGTCGAAGAAAAGGTTCCGCCTTCTTGTGTACTTATGTGTAGACGAATTCGCTACACTAACAATAAATTCCCCAGCCGTCAGAGTCAATTTACTCTCCATGATCCTCAAATTAGTAGATGCCAGAAACCAGGCCGTACAAAATCACAGCAAGAGCGCTGAGATATCCACAGTCCTAGGGGAGGATGGCAAGGAAGAATTTTTTTCCGGAAAAGAGGTCAACCCAGACGACGACGATTTCCAAGGGCGTATATTACTCGCAGAAGCAGTAAGAGAACGTTATCAGCATGAAGGCGTTTTCGAAAAGCAAGAAAGGTATATCGACTATCTCTGGGACCACCGTGACTGTCCAGAGCGATGGCCTTTCAAGATCAGTTCTCGGCAGAAGAATGCCATTAACCAAATCAGCCGTGCCGCCGAGAAGTGGATCGAGAAACCTCTTGATGTTAGATGGAGATACAGGGGTAATCTGAGAGAGGGAGGCGAAGAGGAAAGGAAACGATTCGGGGAGGCCGCGAAATTGATTAGACTGCTCTTCCAGGAAGATTCTAGGCAACGTAAAGGGGTCAATACGGCGGTTCTCGCGTACGAACCAATCGAAATCAATGCCGACCGCGGAATCAATGACGGCAATTCCCCTAGAGATATCCGGCCGAGGGTTTTTGGGGCTATCAAAGAGTATTTGTTACATCCAGTCTTTCCACCAGTGAGATCTGTTGGCGACCATATGACCGGCCATGTAGACGAGAACCATGACGCAGATGCAAGGTTGAAAGCATATATGGAGGTGGAACTCACTGATGGAATGGGAGAGCTGCCCTTTTTATGGTGTAGATTAATGAAGAAAGTTGATGAAGGATGGATTGGAGAGATTGACAGGTTGTGGGCAGACTTTGTGGGAGGTGAAGAAGTGACCATGGTATGAGCGTCCTGTCATGAACAAAAGTCCTCTTGAGTAATCGGCCAACATTGAGAATGAATTTAACCGTGTCTATTTGTCTCGTCCAGTTCTATGCGAAGGAGCGGTAAGTGAAGTTATCTTCAGGGGCAGCAAAGAGCAACTCAGAGTTACACCACAACCCCTCCCATCACTCAAATCAACTTGTTCAACCTCCGAATCTCAGTCCACCTAGTATACCCACCCAGCTCCAAAAGACTCATCCTCCGGATCTTCCCACTGGGATTCCCAACGATGACAGGTTTCCAATTCTCATCGACCTGACTCTGATCCCACTCTCCCGTCGCCACCCTCGTCCCAAGGGCATGGTTGGGAATAACCTGCATACTCTTAAATCTCCACATCGCCCCCGTCAGAAGCAACGTCAACAAAAACAGCATACCCGCCGCGATACCCGTGGAAATCTGTGCACCCAAATGTCTCGTCATGATCCCACCAATGCCCGTCGCAGCAGCGGCGAGTAAGAACCCAATAGACTGCGAGACGAAGATTCCGGACATGACGCGAGGAAAAGATGAATAAGTCGTTCGACGTCTCCTCGTGGTCTCAGACATGGATTTCAGACGATGCTTTTCATTGACACCAGGCTGCAGATCAGACACGTCCCACGTCTCCATGATCAACCCATAGCACTCAGCCACGGCCAGTACATCGAAGAACCCAATTGCAGCAGCAAACAAGATCGGAACGATGAAGTGAATGCCAATACCAGGACTGACTACGGTGTAAATAACTCCGGTAATGGGGAGAAGGACCATGAAACAGGTTCGGCGAGTCATATGCGACGTCCATGTAACCTGTCGTTGAAAAGTCATGCTGTCTGTTCGGGGTCCTTGTTTGCGCGCGCGCGAAAGAATATTGGCTTTGGTGAGGGGAACTGCGAAGAGAGCGCCTACCGCGATGCCAAAAACACCCAGGCCGACGTATTCGGAAGCTAGCTTGTAGTGACGGGAAAGAAGAGCGCCAAGAAGCTGGTGCTACGCGTCAGTCTTGATCCTTGTCTTGATAGCATAAAGAAAAAGACAAACCACGATAAGCAGGACGCTCTGGCCGTAAATCCAGCCAAGGTACAATGAAAGTACCATGAAACCACGCTGACAAAACATGCGCTTGTTGATTATAACACCAGCCCACAATTCATCAAAACAGTGCTTTGGTCCCTCGTTCGAGATGTGTAGCTTGGCTTCACCGCGTGCAATCCTCCGACGAACAATTTCCTCATGATCAATGTATTCCCGCCAGTGATGTCTGAACTTCGATTTTCGAGTCTCTGGAGCGATGATGTTCAAGATCAGAATGGAACCAATGAGGACGACCGAGATATAAAAGCCCCAGGACGGATTGACTTTGAAGATGATACCAGCACCACTGAAGAAGCCCAGCGAAATGGACCCGATGAAGCACCAGGTCCAGATTCCAAGCCACATTCCAATACCACCGCCATCACGGCGCGGATCATCATCCACTACGACTTCTTGATGGGGATTGTCGCTCATGAGAGATGCTCCAAACAGGTCTAGCAAGACTGCAAAATCGTTCATATTGGTAAGCCCGAGCACGAATCCGTTCAAGAGACGGCAGAAAATGAGCTCAAGGTCGTAGCCTAGGATGCTTGGCTCCCTATCTTTACTCACCAGGATGGCTTGTGGAAATTGGAGTGGCAGGGCTATAGCTAGAGCAGCAAGGATATATGGTTTCCGACCGTGAAGTAGTGGCAGTGGCCAGGCGAAAAAGGTGGTTGCAGACAAGCCGAGATACATACTGACGAATTAGCTCTTGATGCATCTTCTAGATAATCGAGCAGTGGCGTACTATATGTTTCCAAGCAGGACATAGTGCTTTTGATCGGCGAGTTGGTATTGCATTCGAGGCACCATTCCTGCCTAATTCTGTTAGCTGGTATATCTCATACTTTCAGACAATACGAACATAAACGCCGAGAATGTACCCCACCAGAGCAGTGTTGAGGCAAGCAACAGTGGCAGAAAACCTCTTTCGAAACGGTTTCCAGTGGCGAGCGATAGGCTCGGGGTCAGAGTGTCCGAGACGCCATTTCTCATTTTTGTGTGGTCGGTTGCGTCCTGCACCTTTCTCGAGGTCGTCATCGTACTGGCTTTTGCGACCTGTCTTCGATGCCTGTGTGGAGACCCTATCTTTCCAAGGGACAGGAGTAGTATCTCGCATTGGAGGTTCTTCGCCATGGGTCTCTCGACCGGAGCTATAGTCACTCCCATTATGTCTACCAGACCTTCCTAGCTCAACAGGGGAGTTCTCATGCGCTATGGTCTTCCGGTGCCTGAGGGTCGAATCACGGAGAGATGATCTTCTTTGGGGATCAATGTTCTTTGTCTGCCTGCGCAATTGCGGCACCTGCGACCCGGGAGAGACCAATGGCGAGTCCGCTAAATAAGCTGTGTAAGGTTTTGTCGGGATCGGTTGGTGCAAATCCTGTACAGGAGCTTTGTCAGCTGCGAGTGACTTTGAAGAATCCCGTCGACCCAAAACGTGATCTCCACAATACTTCCAGTCGCGTTCTTCCGGGGTTGGAAAAGCAAAGTCTCGAGTTGCGGGATGTGGATAAGCCATGATCGGTGGCGTCTGAAAGACCTCAGGTTCGGACCTGTGCCGCGTGCGTCCACGCCTAGGACTGGAATTGGAAGATGCATCGCTTGATGTAGGCTGAGGCTGGGCTTCACTTACGAGATGTAGACGATCAGTATCAACTGGACTGCTAGGTCCGTCCCTTCCGATGATCTTCAGGCTCGTGCCGCCAGACGACAGCGATGATGTGTATGCATAAGAGCTCTCGCTTGGGTCTGACGGCCGGTAGGCTTGGCGCAATGTATCTTGACTCTCTGGGTGTCTGGCTACGAATGAGGCACGACGAAGCACTGTCGAAGCCTCCTGCATGTCTTCAGGCTGTCCCGTTTCAGCCGCCTCATCAATCAAATCTCCGGCCTGGCGCATCAAGTCTTCCATACGATCAAGAGCCTGGTTGAACGGCTTTGTGATCGGGTCGTCCATTGATGGTCTGGGTGGTGGCGGTAAAGCTGCCATTGTTGTGGAATAAACTGGACCACACATCGGACTTGGAGGGTCTTTGAATGGATGTATGGCATCAAGAAGGCCCATTTTCTGTGGAAAAGCTGGCTCAAACGGGCTGCGCTCTTTCTTGGGCAGAAGCTCTTCCGCATGTTGCTCGACAGGAGGTGTCATCTGCAACCGAGTCACAGTTCCATAGCTTTTGCGCCTTGCGATTTCTTCATCAGCATGTCCGATCGAACTCATCTGGCCTGATATGGGTGGCAGAACAGTTTCCAATGAGCTATACTCTTTCGCTTGGCGACGCTGTTGCGGATGTTGCTCAATGGCCTGCGACGATTTTGACTGAGACACAGGTGCAGAGCTCTTCCGCCTGGACAACATCTCGCGCTGCCTATCGAATTCGCTCCGTTCTTCCCTTTGCTGAAGCTCTTTTATCCGCTGTTCCCTTGGGGGTGACATTTCCAGTCGCGTAACAGCTGCATAACTTTTTTTGTTTGCGAGATCTTCATCTTGTCCAACCTCTGCCTGTTTTCCAGCCTTAAACTGTCTTATCTCGGGGCGGGAAGACACTCGTCGAGGAGAGGTAGAATAAGATGAGACCGTCGATGCCGCCAATCTAGAAGTTCCACTGCGCGCGGGCGGATGAAGTTGATCGTTCGAACTTTCAGACGAAGGAGGTGGGACAGGAGATGGCGCTGGTCTTTTCGTCTTGACCTGCCTTATCTCGGGCCGAGAAGAGACTCGTCGAGGCAATGACGAGGGAGGTGAAACTGTCATTGTCGCCGGTCTAGAGTTTCCACTGTGCGTAGGCGGTCCTAATTGATCGTTCGAGTATTCTGACGAAGCAGCCGGGACAGAAGACTGTGCTGGTCTTGCTGTTTTGACTTGCCTTATCTCTGGTCGCGAAGGCACTCGTCGAGGCGATGATGATGATGCAGAAGAACTAGTGGAAGCTGCCATTCTGGAAGTTCCAGCGCGAGTCACAGGTTGTACGTGGAAACTCGAGTGGCTTGATGATGGACTAGGAGTAGCAGTCTCAAAGGGCTGCGGCACAGGTTCTCCCATCTGTGACGAGCGTTTGCGTGTGGGATCTTTGGGTACTTGTTTCGAGATTTTTGAAGATGACGAGGACGTGCTTGAGATTTCACGGGTAGCCAGTGGTCCGCCAGGTCTGGTCAAAGGTGACAATACCAAGGGGGAAGGCAATTCGGGGGCCGGTTTCCCATCAAGCCATGGAAGTCGAGATCGGAGTGAGGATTCTGGGGACATGAGCTTCGTTCGCCTTGGTGCGGTCTGGCGGCTCGCGGTCGAGTCAAATCTGCTTGCCGTTGCATGTCCATCTGGTGCGGCCTTAGGGATGGAAGGGTTGTGTGGCTCGGTCGCGGAGGCTTGAGGAAGAGAGTTTCCGTGATCGAGAGGATTGGTCGTAAGATTGCTGACCATGCTAGGTTGCAAGAGGAGCGATAATAGCATGCATGAAGGAGCGACGAATGGTTGACCTGAGTTCGGATATGATTGGTGTTGAGGATTGTATACAAAGGTGTGGGATTAGGACAGGAGCAGGGAGCAATCTGTCCGGCGATAAGTTGAAGGTGAGGATAGTAGTAGAGGTTCGGTGCGGAGTGATGAAGATTAAACGAGTTATGCGACAGACAGAATGAGACGGAGGTTGTCATCGGATGCTACCTACGTCCACGGCATCAGAATCACAGGAAGGAGCAATCGAATTGGATGCTACTAGCTACCTACCTGAGCCGTTGCAAACGTCTGATTGAACATTACGGTCAAAGTGAATGAGTTGCTCATACCTGCATGCCATTCTGATTCTTCATTCTATTCATGACGGCGGTGCCCCTGGTTCCTCCATCTTGACGTCGCCTTTGCTGACATCGGGATAAACATCAAATCGTCGTTGGGTAGAGATGGGAATGCCCTTCCTGACTTCCTCAATCCTCTCGCCATTCAACTCGGCAACGACGATATCCTCCTTCTCGTCAAGTTCTCCCAAGATGTCAGCATTGGGACCGACAATCATACTGTGGCCCCAAGCATTGTACTCAGCCTTCATATCTCTTGCCGGGCTACAAAGTCCCACGTAGACCTGGTTATCCATTGCCCTAGCTCTAGCCTGTAATTCCCAATGCAATGCTCCCGTAGTCAAATTGAATGCTCCAGGGTACAGTAACAAGAACGCGCCCTTTCGCGCAGCAATCGTTGCCAGTTCTGGGAAGCGCACATCGTAGCAAATGGCAACAGCAATCTTGCCATAGTCTGGAATGTCAATGAGCGTGACCTTGTTGCCAGGACTCAAGACCTCAGACTCCTTGAATCGAATCTTGCCAGGAATATCAATGTCAAAAAGGTGTATCTTCCTGTGAGTTGCCAACAGCTCTCCACTTGGCCCAAAGACCAAAGACGTATTGAATAGCTTCTTGCTGCTCTCCTCGTACTCGGGTATGCTTCCTCCGATCAGGTATATGTTTGCTTCCTTTGCAAGTTTCGACAAGGCATGGTAACTCGGGGATTGGGTTTCGGTGGGAGGCGTTGGGAGGAGTTGCTCGGCGTAATTGGGGAAGTGCTTCGTGCCATACGGCGAGTTGAAGCATTCTGGTAGGACGACGATCCGCGCGTTGTGCTTGCTGACAGCTTCGAGCACCTTGGTTCGAGCGTGAGAGAGGTTCTGGGCTTTATCGGCTGTGCTGGACAATTGAACCAAGGCCAGATTGACCGGCTTCTTCAATAACTTTGCCATTAGCGATATGTATCGTGAAAACGTTGATGTTTTGGTCACAACCAACAAATGCGGGAGAGCTTTGTGCTTCAACGGATGCGCTTAGCCACGGCCTATATCGGACATCACCACCACTACCTTACTACTAGTAGTAGCTCAAAGAGAGCCTGAAGCCATAACGAGTAGATCGAATTTTCGGTAGGAAGAGTGCAATCGGAATCTTCACCAAGAGGTCACGGACGGATGAGCATGAGCATAACCATCACGCAAAAGAGCCAATAGCATCAGGGCCAAAAGGGGAGTCATTCTTCTCGTCTGTCGCGAGCTTCTACTTTACAAATCATAATCTCGACTTCATCCTCTGAGAAGATCCCAGTCTTCCATCAGAGCCACTTCTCCAATCGGCCACAGCCGGAACATCTCCAGAGTGCCATTTCCATCAAGGCAGAGCATAATATCCACTCCAAACCATCTGAACTTTTTAGAATATGTAGTGTAGCACAAAATCGGGGATATTTGGAAAAAGAAAGGAAAAGCAATCAGAGCATCCACCAAATCCACCATCACCTCCATTACCGTTCACCAAATATCCGCCACCAAGTTTTCGAGTGATAGTTATGTCGTGAAGGCCGTCGTCAAGAGGGAAAGAAAACCAAGCAAGTAAACAAGCCGGAACACCAAACGCCCGTCTCTTGCCAAGGGGTATACTCTGAACAATATGCGTGAAATCCGGACCATCATACGCTGAGTCCTGAGATCCACCGCGAGCTATCAGGAAATGTCTTCGTTCAAACCAGAAAGGTCGTATAGGAGCAGAGAATGGCAACCAGAAGGATCAAGTAGCCGGCCATTTGTGCCCAACCAGCCCGGCTCGCAACGACCTTCCATTTATAAGGGAGTCGCTCAACCTCGCCACCGCTGACAGCGTAGACCAGCGGATTGAGGAAGTCGTAACCAAGAAGCAGCGCAAACGGCGGGAACCAACCAACACAGAGCAAGCAGGTGAGGGCAGTACGGCGTTCCTGGACAATTCGGCGGCGATCGGCAGTGACAGAGTGGCCTGGCAAACGAGACTGCTGTAATTCGGACATGGTCGAGGCTCGTCTTAGTTCTGCTGCGGTCATTGGCTCATTGTGTCTCGGCAGGGTCATGCCATCTCGCTTACGTACATTCGTATCATCTTTGGGCGCATTTGCGTTGCTTGCACTGAATCGATTGGCAAGATTCTGAAACCAGCTCCAGTGAGTATTGTCGGTTTCCAAGGATTGATTGGAGACAGTAGCCGGTTGCTGATTGGCGCCGAACGCAGGAGGCGGTTGAAGAGTGGCCTGAAGTGCCAAAGGCTGAAGAGTGCGTTGCGAAACTACAGAAGCACGAGCAATCTGCGATCCATTATGCTGACGGTACGTTCTCTGTCCGCTAATCTCCTGAAGCTCGATGCCATTCTGAGCCTCCAGATCCAGCAGAGGTCGACTACGTTGCTGGGTATTGCGCGTGGGAGAATAATAGACGGGGTCCGGCCGATTAGGCTGAGCTGGTCTAGCCTCCTGGCTGGCGTAGGTCGGCGGGCTCGAAATTGGTGACCGATGCAGGGCGCTATAATCAAACGGCCTATCTATCTGTGCGGGGCTATCATCCGGCTCTGCAGACAGCATGTCATTCGGAATCACGATGTAGTTCTGAGCTGCTTGGAGTTGTGCTTGAACTTGCCGACTCATGGACAGTGCTGGGATGGAAGAAGGGCCGTGGTCTTCTGGGGGACCGCGATTGTCAGCAAGCCCAAGCCGGGGCTGGAAATGGTATCTGGGGCTGCCAAAACTTTGCTGACTATGACCCTCCGGCGAGTGCTGGTTTCCATGTGGTGCGTTGTGAATATGGCCAACGCTCTGCGCAAGCCAGGCGTGGCTGCCGTCTTGAGACTGTCTGTAGTGGATATGACCACTATGTCCAAATACATGAGCTTGTCCTAAAGGGATTGTGAACGTAGGTGAGGGTGTGATTGTTGCACCGCTACGAAAGGCCTCATTTTGATACAGTCGGCCTGGTGGCGTATGACTGTACTCCGCCATTGACGATGAAGACTCTGCGACGCTCACTGGGGCGCTCGTTTGGCTGGGCTCACGAACAGTGGTCCATTCGTCTGCCTGACTATCTCGATTTCTGGGTGCCCAATCATCATGATCGCCTTCTTCCATTATAGCAGCAATCTCATCTTCTGTCTGGTCCATATCACTGAGATTGCTGGTATCGCTGATGTCTGCAATTGACCCGTTGCTCGAAAAGCCGTCATTTACATCAGATGTGCGGGAGGCAATAGGGCGATCAACAGCATTTGGGTTGAGGAAAGGATGCTCGCGAGGAACCCCATGACGCCGATCGCTAGTGGAACTGTAAGAGCAGTCGAAGTCCGAGAAGGGATTATTTCGCAAGTCCTCAGCAATTGGACCAGTAATCTCGTCAACCCTTTGTCTGTCATGGCGGCTGAACCTCTTGAGAGGGCTCAGGTGCTGATCGCTGAAATCAGATTCTGTGTCCTCAAACAGGAGGTGTGCCCCTTCAGCTGGCGGCGGCGTACACTGAACGCTGCCCTTAGACTCTGCGCTCAGTGGATCAGGGTTCGTGCAACGCAGTTTCTTAGCGGGTGTTTTGATCGTTGATTGATTGCCGTCCAAGAACTCCTCCGACCCTTCCGGATAAAGAGGAAAGTCTTGCGCGGTGACGGGCGGGCGGTCAGTACGAATTGGAAAGCTATCACCAGGACACTGATGAGCTCCTATCGTGGCGCTGCTGGGAGTCATCAAAAGTTGGCGTGTGTCTCCATATGATTGAAACTGGGATGCAACCTCAGAAGAGCTCGGTGTGAGGTCGCGTTTGGAAAAGAGTCCCAAAGGGCGGTGGGCATTGGCAGGAAGTGGAGGCAGACCATATGGAGGTGGAGCCGAAGGCGCCTGCGCTGGACGTGAAATCGTGCTGGAGTTGTACTCGTCTGGACCGTTGGTATTTTCGCCACCAGGCGACAAGTGCTCCAGAATTTGGTCGCTCAAGCCAGAAATCTCGCGACTCAGAAGTCCGTCGTACATGCGAGCACCGATCTCTGCGTCTGAGTCGTCGTCGTCGTTGAAGGGATTGCTCCTCACAAGCGGCTGAGCACTAGGTGGACTCACGGGAGGAGGTTCAAACACTTCCATGAAAGCTTGGGGATCGATCTGGCGTTGGCTTTCAGACTCGTCCCCAGACTCGAGTTCACGTTGTTCCTCAACTTGAGACTCCAGTCTCCGATCTTCAGAACTCCGGTTATCTTCATAGCCATGGATTATCTCGCTGAGTGTCGACGGGTTCGCGGTGAATTGCGCACCGGCGGATGCATGGCTAGTTGCGCTGAACCGGTTTTGGTCGAGCAGAGAAAATTCGGAGTAGTCGGTCTCGCCAGTCAGAACTCCGAAAGGAATACTGCGACGGGTGTCAACAACACTACCGGAATACAAAGACTGTGCATAGTCTGACTCGGCGTAGCTGTGAAGCACATCTTCAGTGGCACCAGCTTCCGCTTCCTGTTCTTCCTCGTCGTAGTCGCCGTATTCATCGCCTTCATAGTCTTGGTAGTCCTCATCGTTCTGATAGTCTTCATCGAAATCAGCAGCTCCGTCAAGACCAGACTCGGGTCTAGGTCGAAAGTTTTTCAGCAAATTTGAAGCTAAGAAAATGATTAGCGGAAAAATTACACAATTTGACTGGAGACCAGATATTTGCTTACCACGTTGCTTAAGCCTTGGTGTTTTGAGTGCATTTTCACCATCACCAAAGGAGTGGCGCTTAATACTCTCAGCAGCGCTGGCGACACTTGAGGCAGCCCTATGGACCAGGCGAGATGGTGTGCTTGGTCGAGATGCCTCACGCACTTGCTCCTGAAACTCCAAGACTTGTTCTGCGCGCTGTCCGGGCGTCAAATTACGACCCGTTACATAATCTACGTTCACCGTAGACAAGATCTTGCTCGTCTGGCGTCGATTGTTCTTTCTGACCGCTTGCTCGTCTGGCGCTTTGTCTTTTCGAATTCCCGTGACTGCCTCTCGGATTGTGGAATACAATTGCGCCTGTGGTTTTTGCTTCTCAGCGCTTTTATTTGCGCTCTCCTCCATAACGGACTGCGCAAGTGATGGCTTGATGGGCCCCGAAAAGAAATCTGAATCTTCAATTTCCAGAGGAGTTCGAATGTCTGATTGTCTCAAAGATTCGTGCGGGTTTATCAGCTCGAAAGAAACGCCCCGATGCTGAATAATCGTCGGAGTCGAGGTACGCGGAGGCAGATTTTCTTGAAGACCGAAGGCAACGTGGTTCCTCCTGGCACTGAATCTTGTTGCCACGGGTGGTTGTGGAAAATTGAAGTTGGACAATGAAAGTGTGGAGGCGCTTGACGTCTGTACTGAAGCAGGCGGTGCAAGAGGCTTTCCTTGGTAAGCTGAAAACTTCAGAGGTGATGGTCTTTTCTTAGTGCCAAGCTCGATTTTCGGGTGGGGTAGTCTCTTCGTGGCTTTGAAATGGCTACACAGGTTAGCACTCAGATCAAGATGTAGAGAAGCCAGAGCTGATGATGTCGAGACTTACCGCTCACGGGTCTGAGAACCAGAAGCGCTCTGTTGCTCTAGAAGCTGAACTCTGATGAAATGTGAGTAAACCCGTTGACACGTTCAGCGCTGCTTCCTTCTTCTTACCGCTGTTTAAATTCTGAATTGGCAAGGTCTAATTGTTGGGATAAACTCGAATGCCTGCACGGTCGTCAATTTTTGACCCAAGGAGTGGCTATTATGAGCCGCGACGGACGACTTACTTTGCGGAGAGAGATGCGTTGCTCTCGTTTTGGAGCAGCCCAATAGCTTGCTCGTCTTCAAAATCTCGTCCTGATTTGCCAATCCCTGGAAGTCGCGCGCTGTTCAATACATACCAAGGCGCTCGACCTCCCTCTGGTACCTGTTGATCGCCTAGATCTGGGTGGTATTCCTTCGGTCGGCCGGGTGTGTGCTTGCTCTCGATCTCACTCGGCTTGCCGGATCCTGGACTACTGCTGTGAAATACGAACCTTTTAGTTGACCGAAACTCTTCTTCCAAACTTCCACTGCCGAGGGCGTGATAGCCGCCTTGCGCGGGCTGTGGCGCGGTGTGGGTGAGAGGAAAGAAACTTGATAGAAAGTGTGGTGTTGAGTCTTTTAAGTGCGGTGTTGAGTCATTTGAGTGCGTTGTTGTAGGCGGAAGAAAATGAGAGAGAAGAGGACGAGATGAACCAGATCTGTTCAAAAGTGGGGCATCCTCACTTTCAATCGAATTCTTCTGCGTGTGTTGGTGGGAAGGTGGGGCAAAAGTGAGGTGGGAGAATTGTGGTATCACGGGGCCATAACGCGTCGCGGACGCGTTGAGCAGCGGGTGATGCGAAGTGAAGTTGTCCGGCGCGACCAGTGAAGGCGTCAATGGCGGTGTTGACAGCGTGTGAAAGGTCTGATACAGCTCAGGGCTCTCCAATCCTGCTGGGATCCTCTCACTTTTGTTGAGGCTGGAGGCTGCCCGTTTCTTCTTCACGCTTCGTTGCCCTTGGAGTGCTGGCGGACTGGGAGTCACTTGCTGCTTCCGATACTCGTGAAGACTCAATTGACCTGGAGTCCTAACCCGAATTGACGATGCATTCGAAGGATGGGGTGAATGCACCGGGGTGATGGGTGTCAAAGGCCGGTGGTGTGCATGTTGGTACGCCATCTTGTCCAAGTCCTATCCAACCTGGGTCCTTTATTCTCGCTGTCTCACGGCCTGGTCTGTTGTTCCAACAGTCGTATTACCAAAACCGTTCCTTCTCAGCACTCTCAGCAGGCACAGCAGGCGAAGCAATTCTTGCTACCACAGCTCTTTTCGATTTTCCATATCCATTTCCTTCCTTTCTTGACGTTGGAGGCAGTTGGTTCCAGGTTACGTGGCTTATCGGCTCCGGTATATAGATCTTGACCTTTTTGTACCTGTCAGTCTACCTGCAGTCTCATATCGGGCTTTCCAGTCTCAAGATCGAAAATACCAGCCAGGGATATTCCTCACACTCACGAACTTCATCCATCAACGTCTCGACAGGTTTCTCGTTTTCATTATTCGTCAACAGAAATGCCCCAGTTGTTCGAGTATAGACGGGGACCTCGAGATCTTGAGGTGGATGTGTACGAGAAGCACCGAAGCTGACAAGGTATATATCTAAACAAACGCAGTGCAGACACAGGTGTATAGGACTAGATCCAAACGGAGATTGGCGTGACGGAAGAGGCGCAGATGCCGAATCGCACAAGAATGGCGTCGGTCAAGATGGAAATAGGAGCAGGATTGATTGGGTTGCTCGGGTGAGACACGAAGAGCAAGTAAGCAGCTCGAAGCAGCTGGAAGAGAAGCAGATCAAGGACGGGAGGGAATGTGCCTCGAGTAGTACTTGCCATGATCCGCGAGGTGGCCAGATTTTGGCCACATAGAATTGGAAAGAGCACACCAGCGCATCTCCGTATGGTGTCCACTATCAAAAGCATTCTGTCGTACCCAGGCAAGCCAACTCGCCATTTCCGGGTCGTGGACTTGTTGAAGAGAGCGGTTGTCGATTGTGTGTGGTCGAATCCGTTAACGTGTCCTGCCCCCTGTCGAAGCCAAGGAGCCCGGCGTCCAATTGTCACTCCTCACTCGGAAATCGACATGGAGACCGCCATCCAATCGCAACGGCCACGCACCATGAGATTCGACATGGCAAAGCATCTACGAATGGTCCCACAGGATGGCTCTTGATGATGGTTCCAGTAGCCAGTTGCATCTCATTTTCCCATGTCCATGGACGGCGCCGCTATTGCTCACTATCCACTCTGGTAGAACCTATATATGGGGACGGCTCCAATCACAGCCAGACACCCGATCATGACCAGATCCGCCGAAAGCATACACCATGGTCATAAGAGCTGGACAGCATGGTTTGCCCCGGAGCCTACCTCGTAGGACGCGGCGGTGGAACGAAGGGCACACAACGGCAAAGAGAGAGACCAACAATTGAGAGTGGCACATTCATACACCACAACAATTCTGCTTGTCTGTTCTTGGACAGGCACAAGACGTTGGGATCCCCGGATGCAGCATGTTGCTTCTGGCTGCAGTTTAGTCTCTGGTGCCGCTAGGCGCCTCAGGTACGTATAAGTTACAAGGTGGGGTTCAGGTTGTGGCACATCCTGCATATAATGTTTTGAATGGACGTCTTTCTCCATGGTCAACTGTTCCTCCAAGAATCAAAGTCCGCCGAGTTTTTCTTCCCTTTTGACAATTACTCATATCTACAATTGTCCTTCAGTCCATGTCTTCTCGTCGTTAAGAAAGCGAAGTCACGTCTCAAGTCGGGATTGATCTCGCTGACTTTCACGAGTGTGGACTCTGAAACAATTTGGACCCCAAAATCACTCGATTCAGAATTCGTCGAGGGCAAAAGTACACATCACTGCTATACATAGTTATTATTGTTTGGGGCCTTGAAGAAATTCGCTGAAATGTACGAGGTTGGCCAGGTCGGTGAGAACGATGATTTAATCCGTGCTGAAAGTGAGTCTCCGAGATTCCTCATTTAATTTGCATCGCAAGCCTCGATCAGTACGTCGGCCTCAAGCAAAAAAAGAAAGAACGCACGAAACAAATGATTTTTCACCATCTCATTGATCTATCTTTTCCATAAAACGCCATTCATAAATAAGAGGCGGCGGCGGCGTTCAGTCGATCGATAGAATATACTAAGCCGCAATGCCAGTCCGTCCTCAAACATCAATCAATAGGGTATCTTTCAACCAACCAACCACAAAACTCGCCATCTGTGCAACTGACTTTTCGATCAAATGATAAAGTGTGAAATGATAAGAAAGGGGCCATATCGTGACATGCAGGCATTCCATCCGTCCGATACTCCAAGCAATGCAACCAACCATGAACGCCGTCGACCATATCCCAAGTCGAGCCTTGTTATAACCAATTCCACTCCATCGTCGCAAAGATCATGCTTCGGCCTTGACTTTCTTAGCCTCGGTGTTTTCATTAGCATCATCCTCGCGTGAGCGCTTCTTTTCGTTGACTGGAGAAGACTCCTTCTTTGCGGTGACTGGAGAAGACTCCTTCTTTGCGCCGTTGGAGGTCTTCACGGTTGGTTCCGTGCTGGAATGGATGACTGGAACACCTCTGTGAAGTACTTGTTAGCAAAAATAAGAAAATTGAGCGGGCAAAGAACAAACCTGTCATTAACTTGGGCCTTTGGTGGAGAAGCAGAGCGCTGGCGACGGTCGTCACCTTTGCGGTCTTTGCGCTGGTCGTTGTCGCGACGAGTCTTCCAGTCACGGTCATCTCCATCACGGCCGCCACGACGATCACGGCGATCATTGTTGCCGCGACCACCTCGTCCGCGACCACGGCCTCGATCACCGCGACCACGGCCTCGATCACCGCGTCCACGGCCTCCACCACGGCCGCCTCGGAAGTTCCTACGCTCCGTGTCGTGCTCATTTGGTCGGATCCTGCCAGCCTCGATGTCCTTGATCTTCCCCTCGCAATAGGACTTCTTGGTCATGTACATCAGATCCTTCTCTCCTTTCCACTGTGGCTTGGTCTCCAAGTCCATGAACTCTTGCATGACCTCTGCGCTCACGAATTCGACAAAGACGGAGCCCTTGAAGGTGTTGTCGCCGAAGTCGCGGCGGAGCTTGACCATGTTGATTGGACCATATGGTTGGAAGAATTCCTCGATATCAAGCTGCGATGTAGCTACTTCAGCTTCGAAGCCCTTGACGTAGATGCTGCGAGCCATGGCGGCGTCCTCGATCAATTTTGCAGAGTCCTCGAAGTTGACATCCTTGTCGATTGGGAGCGGTGTCTTGCGCTTCACTTCGTCACCGTTGACAACCTCGAGAGTCTTCGATTCTTTGAGGGCGGCGACAACAGCAGAGAAGGGCTTGAAATGACGCATGCGCTTGAAACTGTGGATCACGCTGATTGGAATGGGCTTGTTGTCGGTGCCTCCGGTCTGGGTGAAGAGGAACTTGTCCTGGCAGAGGTTGGAGTCGGAGAAGTAGAACTCAACCTGCTTTCGGATCTCATCTGCATCGTCGCTCTCAGCTAGAGCATAGACAGACTTGATGTTGTCCTTCTTGTTGTAATTTTTGAATCCCTTGTGATCTCCACCGTTGCGGCCGTGGCGATCATTGTTGCGGCGGTCGTTGCGAGGGCTGCGGGATCGGTCGTCTCGCTGACGCTTTGAGTATGGGGATCGTGACCTGCGCTCGGTCTTTGAGTCACCGTTGTCCTCTGCACTCTCCTCCTTTTTCACCTTAGCAGATTCCTCGCTCTTCACTTCTGTCTTCACTGCGCCGGTGGCTGCAGATTCTTCGGTTGGTGCGACAGCATCCTCGCTGACCTCAGACTTGATTGGGGTCTCGGTGGCTTCGATTTTGGGAGCTTCTACCTCGACTTTTGGAGCTTCTGCCTCGACCTTTGGAGCTTCTGACTCGACCTTTGGGGCTTCAACGGCCTCAATGGGCTTAGTTTCGTCGGACATTGTGAGAGACGACGGTTGTATGGATGTAATGGGTGAAAAGGGATATGTTGTGGAAGTTGAATGTGGGAGATTGAGTTCCGCCGAAGTGCTTTTGAGTTTGTGAGAGAAAGTGTTTTGTGGTGTTCGAAAAGTTTTTTGGAGATATGATGGCGGGGAGAGCTTTGGACTTATAGTGGGACCAGCTTCTATTGTCGCGAGGTGACAATAAGAACTGAATTGCGACTATTGATGCGACTGATTAATGGTAACTGAGTAATCAATGAGCGGGCTGTAAATGGCAGTTGAGATTGTCTAGCTGGTATTGTTATTGATACTGTTATTGTGAAGGAATTGTTGATGGTGGTGTTGCAATTTATCTCTGTGACTTCAGTTTGGCCGAAAAAACGGAAAGTCTTGGCAGAGGCGGAAAGTTGTCTGGCGATCGTTGACCACGGCAGTAGATATTGGAGACACCAGCAGTTACCCATCCATTCCATAATGCCGCGCGGGAGGAAGCATTTCCACGGCCTGAAGAAAATCGTATGTGATGACAATGGAGGCATTGACGCGCTATGTATACTGATCGCATCTCCTGCCGCAGAGAGTACGCCAGACGTGGAACAAATATAACCTCTACAACATCTCCAGACTGAAAAGCCCTTCCACCTCATCCCGCACCTTCTTCCAGCAGAAATGGACCGCCAAAGCCCAGGCACGAGCCTATCACGGCGAACACATCCGCGAAGGCCAATGGACCCAAATGTTCAGTCGATACATTCCCGCCGTCGTGCCCATGGATCCCACAATACTGGCACAAGATGATGGAGCGAATCAAGGCGCTGGAAGGGGCTCGGGGAAACAGACGAAGCCATTGTCGAAATCAGAGGTGCTCCGGCTGAAGGAAGACATGATGAAAGGGAGGGCCGACCAACCATGGGAGTTCAGTCCAACACCCTACATGGGTATGACGTTCTATCCACAGGAAAGGCGACTGGATATTGCCATATTTCGAGCCCTGTTTGCGAGTAGTGCGAGACAAGCTAAGCAGTTCGTTGTCCATGGCTTCGTCAAGGTCAACGGAAAGAAGGTGAGGATTGACATGAACCATGCGGCACCTCGATAGACTCACAATGCTAATGCTGCTTAGATTCAATTTCCAGGCTACCTCCTCAACCCTGGCGATATGTTCTCCGTCGACCCCGAAATGGTCTTATGGGCCACCGGCACCCCCGAGTGTAAGCACAGGACACTGGTGGCACCGGATCATGAAGGCGTATGGTTCCAAGGAGAATATATGCCCGCTCCAGGGACAGGCAAGGACAAAGCCAAGCGCTCAGCAAACAAGTCTACAACAGTAGAAGAGACGGACGAACATATCGCGGACGAGGTAGCAGAAGTCGAAGAAGAGGACACCGAGAACGCCGAAGCAGAAGAGGAGGCGGGAGAGGATGAGGACTCGCCCGACAAAGTCTCAGTCTCTCGTCAAGCCAAAATTCACAAAGCCCTTGTTAAACTTCGAGCCGACGTTTTGAGCGTACCGAAGACTATCAAAGACCTCTCCGCGAAGCGCAAACAAAATATCCGCGCCCTGTCCAAAGAACTAAGAACCGCAATCTCGCAATCGAACAAAGCTGGAAAAGTGACAGCCGAACACCAAAAACGTTGGGAACAATGGTTCTATGACATCCTCAAGGCAATTCCTAATGCCAAGATACCAGCGAGTGTAGCCTACCTCGAACCAGCAGATGTAGCAGAAGAACCGAAACGCCCACCTCCACCGCCACCACGACCAGCTTCTGAAGAAAGGGGCCGCAAGGAGCAAGGCTCCCAGGAACCGATGTCGGAACACATGAGGTTGCTGGAGTCATACCCGAATTCCAAACCACCTTGGTCACCGAGAAATTATATGTCTGCGTTTGCGTTCATCCCGAGATATCTTGAGGTTAATCAGAACGTTTGCTCAGCGGTGTATTTGAGGCATCCCGTGGCGAGACCGGGCTTAGCTGAGGTCCCTACGCCTTTTGGACTTGAGACGGGGTTGTTGGCATTCCAGTGGTATCTGAGGAGGAGATAGAACGCATGGATGGTATGGGATCACATTGGATTGGGGTTATGGTGTACGCATTGCATGGACGAATAGATGTGGTATGTATAGACGGGCGTGTATGTACATTAGGCTCATCTTGTAGCAATATCGAGAACTCTGCCATCCCCAACATTTTGCTCTGAGATATCCATAGTGGACCTTATCTTTCTCTTGCTCAATCGTATCATGTTCGCGCTAGGCGGACCATAATCCAAGCACATCTTCGGATGCCTGATTTGGAGCATCAAGGCTTTTGCGACGAGTTCGATATTCATTTCCACAGTTTCAATACCTTTCATCCATCCATCAATATTATCAATTCAGATGCACGACCCAGTCACTGCTGTGCAATTAACATCTAGCGACGGACAAGCGGAGTCGTCAGTACGGCAAGTCCAACCAGTGGAGATCCAGAGCAACACGAGGGAATGATGGTAGTACTCGTGGTGCTGTCTGGATTACACCATTTCCCAAGGAACGGGACAATTGGAAGTGGGGAAATTCATCCGAGTCTGAGAGATCTGAAAGCAGCGACGAATAAAATCACGGTTTTGGTTGTTCTTATTGTTGATGAAGACAAGGACTCGGTCTGGGAAGAATACGCCAAGGAAGAGGGATAGTGTGACGTTTTGTTTTGCAAGGAAATCGGTTGAGGGAGCAGGGGGAGGGGTAGGTAATAGCTGATTCCAGGGATGGAAAAGAGAAGAAGTGACAATCAAGGCGGAAGAAGAAACTGAAGAGTTGCTGAGGATGCAGGACTAATGGCAGAGGGAGAACTGTATCGGCTTTTCAACGATATTGTATTGGTTGTCAACGAGCTGATCATGGTATTATGGAAGTTTCAAGTGGATGGGATTTCGAATCGAAGATGGGTTCGTTCATGTTAAGCGTTTTTTCTTCTTCTTTTATTCAAGATGATCGGCTCAAAGCGCTGGAGGTATGAAGTAAACATCTTTGAAACTAGATTGACATGAAACTACTTTCTTATTACACATTGAGTTGATTCGGCATTTAGGCCCAGGAATTACATCTATCATTCTCACGTAACGGATAGGTAGAGTATTGGGAAAGTCGCGAAGCAAAAGTACAATCAGGTCGAAGAATCAAGACTAGAAGCGGAGGATATGCAGCTATGGCTCGAAGAGTTTTCCCAAGCAAAAAATGCTTTCCATACCGAGAGAGCCGACCAACAACTCACGGAGTATATCTACAACCTCAATCCCAAAAAGTATCCATCATAACATCCTCCACTCGTGCCCTCTTCGCCGGAACAATATGCGTCGTCCTCGTTATCAAGTTCTTTGCCTCGTTATCAAGATTCGGAAAGATCTTTTCCGACCATTGCTCAAACATCTCGTTTGTTGGGTCAGAAGTCCAAAGGAGAAAACCTCTGACGGTTTACCTATGCCCTTTCCCAATTGTCCTTCTGGGCTGCGCCACATGACGTTTCCTGTCTTGTAATCCAAGAGCTTCTGACCCTCTAATTTCCGAGCACAATCCATATCCCCCAAGGCTACCTTTTGCAGCTGGAATCCATGATTCGTGTCCACATGCCAGTCAACAAAAACGTTATTAGGCTTTGAATCTGCGCAAAAATGTTAGCGCACAGTCACAATTAACGTGGTCCTGGAGAGTGGTTGTATACACGCGACCAGAATGACCGACTATCGTTGAAATCATCCTCACAGCTGCGGGATAACGCACACGACTCAGGATCATGGTGAGTCCTGTGAAATAAGAAAGCGAAAAAGGTAAGCATGGCAAGGAAGGAAGGAAGCCGCGTACTATGACGAGTCATATGCTCGCAGATCACGGGATAGAATAGTCAGGCAACACTGAAATTGATATGATGATTGAATACTTCTCAGACCTGATGAAGCCTTGCTAGTCTTCCGTACAATCTCTCCTAAAGTCCACTTTCAATTTTCTGGTGGAATTGTCGTACAAGCCTGACGAGCTGCTCTAAATGAGATAAGCGGTGGTTCTTGGGAAATGGAGCTATCTAAACATTTGTCGTTTGATTGTTTGGGACAATTATCGAGGCAACCGGTAAGTCATTCGAATTACGGTAGGGCAGCCTTCAGGTATTTCGAGGAACAAATTCGGTCATTCCAAGAGATTCTGAAAATTGGTTTTTTCTACTTTGCGGAGAAGCGTTGACATTGACCTTCTGCCCTCCCCGTAGAAGAACGCTGGTGAATTCTGGCTTGGTTTCGTGACTAACCGGTACGATGAGACTTCTGGAGAGTCCAGAGAGTCCTCAAATCCTGCAATGCTTTACTTCATCAAGGGCATTAACATACCTTGGTCTGAGATATATCGGTACAGCTGCGTGAAATACTACGTCCCAAATTCTCAAAGAGATGGTCGGGTCAGCTTGAGCTTGGTTGTGACTTCGGGTACACATTGTCAAGGTTGCTGGCGTGATTGTAGGGAGCTCCGATGATTGGCGGGCTGTAATATACGTGTTAGCCAGAAGTCCTTGCGACAAGCTGTGACGGCGCTGTTCTCCATGTCTGCTCCAAGATCGTCGGTAACGTTCAAATTCTCTACGTAACCACCTCATAACACACGAACACGACAATTGCCAACACAATGAGCGACAATTCCTACTCTGACTGTGGGGCTTCAGACTTTGGGGCGTCAGACTCTGGGGCTTCAGACTCGACCAACATGACACACGAAGCAAAACCAAAGGAGAGAGTCAAGCTCATCCCAAAGAGCGTGAAGCAGAGAGATGTTCGCCATCTGGTGAAACCGGGACACGAAAAACTGATGATTTCCGATTTGCATCAATTCCAGGAACCGCGTGTACCAACGACAATCAAACCAGATAATACGAACGATAGCTCGGACGGCAAGAACCTGTTCGGAAATCGATATAAGAGCCCGAATGTGAAGAACTTATTCAGCAAACACAACAATCGAAAGCATCGAAAGGACTTGAATGCTGGATACCATAGCCTGGATGGCGATACGACTGCGTCTGATTATTCAAGTGCTGATTCTGAAGGAGATTCCGAACATAATACAGACGACACATCCCACACCACTCCCCAAGATGTCCATGAAGACAAGGATACTGGCGAGGACGAATATGGAGATATGTCAGTAGACGGCGACGACGACGGAACACAACGAACCCTTGCCAGACGGCTGTCCAACATGAACCAGAACCGGGCTATCACTCATTTCTGGCCACTCCGCCCAAACGGGACCGAAATGACTGCTCGGGAGTACATTGATTGGAAGAATAGAGGCGCCAAGTTCGAGTGTGAGCCAGCGGCCTATCGGTGGTATGATGGAGAGGCGCCTGTTGATCGCGAGAAACACGAGGAGATGCAAATCACACCGTCGGAGCAGGCTGATCGACTCCCCGGTTTGGATCTTCCTTCTTCTATTATGAATTTCGAGGACGCTGGCTATGACTTCGAGAACCCCTTCCACTCCCCCTTCTTCTCCGCGTCCGATGTCGACGGCTTCAGTAGTTTCATGGATGCTTGAGAAGGAGCGGAAACGACTTTCATTTGCGGTGCTCGAGATTGAGACGGGAATCTGGATATGGAAAAGGATGTGATAGAGAAAAATTTGGCGGACAAGGTGGTGTTCCTGATGGTCGGACAGATTACGGGTGGACATGAGCGATATCGGATTTAAATCGGGGACGGGACAATCTCCGAGCTTCAACCTCAACCTCAACCTCAGGCTTTGGACAGATATCAACCACCACTGATCAACACAAAACCACCAACATTTATTATTCTGCCCCTCATTAATGCCATTTTCTACCCTTGCTCACAATTCTATGTTATCGTGCTAAGCGCATGGCCATCAAAATCCCTCCCGCTATCCTGCATACCCTCTAACTATCAATCTCCTATGTTTTTTATGTATAAACGTACACCACTAACTTTTTAGCACCCTACCTACGCTATTCACAGCATCGAATACGAAATAACTGACCAAGACATATCCCATTACAGTATATAGCAAATCTTCAGGTAGTACTTCTCACGGTTATGACATTAGCCACGGGGAAAGCTACAATATAAATGGTCCAAAAAGTGGAAGAACAACCTGAGCGCAGATTCTGTCCACAAGTTCCAAACATTACAGCAAACCATCTGCTGTCCCGAGCCACGTTTATGATGGCATAACGATCCCGATGCCGACTGCTTCACGCCAATTATTAGTCAAATCTCTGCAATGGAACCCTGTCTAGAATACAGTGTTGGATTAAGCTACCTTCTTTTAAGCTGTCACGGCTGCCAAAACAGATCTTCCGGGTAGGCTTATCCACTACGAGAATATCTATGGAAAGACGTGACTTCTAGGGAACCTTTTCACTGAGTTGTGCGGCCGAGAACAGATTTTAGCTTTTTTTGACAGCTACCAGACGGCTGTATAAATTTTAGTCAATTATGGCTTCGGAACACGTTAGACCCGGGCTTTAGTACCGCAGAATCCTTTCTGTCTGCTACTCGATTGGGACTCACAGATCTGCGATTCAGTAAAACTGCCAGGAAATCATCACAGCCATCTCTATGCTCTGACCTGGCCCTTTAGCAGATGCTATGGGCCGCATCGGATGCACATGGGCGCATACGGCTCACCAGACGTGCACAAGGGTGATGATCAAATCATGATTATGAACAAATGACTGATGGTCACAAATAGTACACCGTGTGATCGACTCACGAGATCGATTACCCGATTAACTTACTTTTCAGACCTATACTTAAGAGATATCCTCTTTGTTGTTTAGCTTTCCTTTTACCAGACTTATTATCCTCTTATCTATATCTACACAAACTCTTCTTCCCTCTTCTACTTTGGTTATTTTTCCTCATTCAAGATACTGCAGTGTAGGCCATGATATTCCGTCCAATACTCGCGGCAATCGCTGCTGCTGGTCTCGTCATCGCGGGACCGACAGACCCTCTCAAATCGTAGGTTTTCTCTCTCAACTGCAGGTTTGCAGATACTGACAAGAAAAACAGAACGAAGCGTGCCGTCGATTTCAACCCAGGCTCCGAAAAAGTGCGCGGTGTAAACATCGGTGGTTGGCTAGTTTTGGAACCCTGGATAACCCCATCAATCTTCCAGAACGTCGACCAGTCACTCGGCATTGTCGATGAGCTCACTCTCTGTCAGAACTTGCCAAGTCAAGCTCCTGGTATCCTGCGCAAGCACTGGGACACTTTCGCCACCTACAACGACTTTGCCAAAATCAAAGAGGCCGGCTTCAACCTCGTCCGTATCCCCATTGGCTTCTGGGCCTATGACAACAAGGCTACCGCATACGTCCAAGGAGCAGCAATGTACCTGGATGCTGCGATCGATTGGTCTCACCAACTGGGTCTCAAAGTCATCATCGATCTTCACGGTGCTCCCGGATCTCAAAATGGCTTTGACAATTCCGGTCAGGTAATGCGAGATCCACTCTGGATGACCGACGGCGGCTTCCAAGGTGGCTCTTCCCAAAGGACTCTAGATATCCTCAGTCAAATTGCTGAAAGATATGCCCACGCAAACGACGAAGACGTAATTCTCGCCATCGAACTCCTAAATGAACCCCGAGGCTGGACAGACGCTACATCCCAAGACGACCTCCGTAAATTCTACTCAGAAGGCTTCAACCGCGTCCGCCACGCCACAAATACAAGCGTGATCATCCACGACGCTTTTCTCCACCCAGCTACTTACAACGAATTCCTGACGCCAGAAAATGTAGTCGTCGATCACCATTACTACCAAGTCTTCGACAATGGATTACTTTACAAGACTCCCCAGCAACACCGCCAATTCGCCTGCTCATCCCACACCATGTACGACAACGCTGACAAAGCTGTCATTATTGGCGAATGGACAGGCGCAATGACGGATTGTACCCCGCACCTCAACGGCTACAAACAGGGCAATCGCTTCGAAGGTACATGGGAAAACTCCACTTATCACGGTAAATGCGCCCCGAATCACGATATCAAGACTTGGAGTCGGCAGATGAGAGATGATACTCGTGCCTTTATTGAGGCGCAGATGGAGACTTTTGAGCAACATTCTAGGGGCTGGGTGTGGTGGAATTTCAAGACTGAGTTGGCGGCGGAGTGGGATGCCTTTTTGTTGATGGATGAGGGGGTTTTCCCGTGGCCGGTGGGGGATAGGAAGGTGACGAATGCTTGTGGGTATTAATCAGTATGTGATGCTTGCGAGGTATTTCATGGGAATCTGACTTGTAGATTATCTGCTGAGGTGGAGGAGGTCGTGGGTATTTGTTGTGCGTGGTTCTTGGCTCGGTATTTGGCTCGTTGCTGGCGATGATATTGAGGAATTGGCATTGGCGACGACTGATACTGGAAGCCATCTCCAGACGACATTCCTAGACATCATGAGGAGAATATTCATATTTTCAGACAGGATTTGGGCTGGGCAGACTTGAAAAAGTGCGAGATCACAACGAGTCCAGCACCGACACCAATGGCCGGAAGATCAGAACTTTGCAGCCTACGTTTCGATACTGTTCTACGGCTGACCCAATCTGGTTTGGAGCGTCCATGCTATATACAAGGAGTTACTACCTAATCCACAGAAGCAGAACTACTGGGCATTAATTAAAATGAAATTCAAGGCAAACTTTCCAACAATCCATCAGTAATGCCAGTGGTCCCTTACAAAACAATGGAGCCCACCTATAGAATATTCTTCAAAAATTCCCCTCCCCAAGTCTTCTGATCTAAAAGAGTCACTCACTCCTCTGACTCCTCTATTCTGTGGAGTTAGGTAAGTCTCGTCTACCCTGCTCGGTAGAATAAGGCTCGAGGTCTTTGACTTCAAACAATGTCACCATTGCTACTTAAATAATGAGGCAACATGTTAGCTATCCTACAACCTTTAATCCCGCGAAGAATCAAAAGCTGTTCACGAAGAAGAGGATTGGTAAGTACAGATATATCCCACAATTCTACTCATTTACACAAAACCATTCGGGATTCCTCCTTTTTTTCAAAAATTCAAAAATTCAAAAAGTAAAAAAGAAAAATAGAAAACCCACCTTTCTCGATACAAAGTCGAAGAATTTTCGTAAATCGCTATGTATTTCCACCCCAAAAACACGAAGTAAACGATCCCGTAGACAACTTGCACACGTTGCTTACAAGAAAACATGGTAAAAAGCCATTATTCTCATAATCCCACTACTTCTCCATCTCCAAAAAAAGAAAAGATGATCCCTCCTCCCAAAGTCTCTTCATCAATCTTCTCAACGAAAAAGCCAGCATCAGAACCAATATGTCAAGAATCAATCCTTCCCAGCAAGGAAATATTTCAACCATTTTGTTTACAATTCGGGCACCTGGTTTTGCGTCAAGGATTGAGAGGGTATGCTTACATTGTATGCTATTTCCTCACTGAGTTGAGCTTATTGGTGATTTTCTGGGTTATAATTATGGAGAGTAATCAGTATAAAAGATGTATTGTCTATATGGCGACCGTAAATAAATCCAAGTAATGCTCTTTGGAATAATTGGTGCCTTGGAGAGATGTTCACTCACCTCGAAACCTTGAAATTGGCCTTTCTTCCTGCCATCCTATAGTCAATCGACATCTCACGTGTGCGTAACATTCGTCTATCCATTCCACCATGTTCAAATGTTCAAGAGACGCACTGATAAGGGCACTATATGCAATCGAGTGTTCAGCATATAAGCGGCAACTTAAGTCTCTAGAGTTCAAAAGCAAGCTCGAAGCCGTTCATCAACAAATAATGAATTCATCCCTTCAATCGTACCAATCACGATGACAGACACTCGTCGGCTCAAGACGGGTCTGATAGACCTCTCGAAAGGAAAATGCACAATTCCTGAGCCAGTACCGGCAGGTTCTCCTCAGACCACGCTCTTCGAATTGACTACTCCAAAGACTCTGAAGAGCCTTCTACCATGTACCGATGATCGAGACCAGCGTGGTCGAGAACAAGATGCGACAGGAGAGAACGCAAGAGAGTTAGCAAAGTGCAATCACTGGGTGAAGGTCACCACCACAGACCTTCGAGCGTTTTACTGGTCTCCGAAGTCGCACAAATCGCAATGGGAACTTCCTCATGAGTTATCTGGTGTCAGAAAGGTATATTGATAGTAGTATCCACTTTGTGTCGCAGTACTGATAAGATGATTCAGAAGACAATCTGGCAGCAATTCACTTGCAAAGGAGGCAGCGTAAAGTGGTTTGACACTGTGGACAGAACTGTGTCATTGGAGAAACCAAGGGCGCTGGAGAGCCACGAAGAGGTACGCGGGAACGTCTGAAATCTTTGCGCCCTGTTCAAATTATTGACCTTATCGCATAGAGGAAAGAGCGTATAAAAAAGGAGGCCAAAGCGAAAGCAAGAGCTTCCAGAGTCGCTGGGTCGCAACAACTTTTCGAACAATATCGGAGACCAAAAAGTGCACTTGTCCCAACTAAACAATTCTCCCTCCACGAAGGCTCTCAAAAGCTGGTTAGGGGAATGAAAAACTCACCGTAAGTAAGATTCTCATAGCACGAATCTAACCCCCAGGTGATGTTAGAAGACGTCTCTAACCTTGTGTATTAGTATGAGAACTGAGGTTGGAGAGGCCCAAGTGAGGGTCAGCACATCAGGCCTCTATCGTACAGATTACCTTTACAGTCCAGCCACCGAAGAACACGAGTTGGGAACCCTCATTGAAAGCGGACTCGATCCTTGTGTAAGCCTCAATACCAACAGCCCCTCTCTACAGGAGAGTCTGCTGATGTGGATGACCAAAGAAAAGACGGGCATTAAGATCCCGAAAGTTGTCCGCCTCCGATTGAAAGCTTGGTACGAGCGCAACTACTTCATCGGCAAGTACGCGTGGCAGAAGGCATACAAGAACTATCTTTGGGAGCATCGGGCGAATCGACACATGTACTTTCCTGCGCGTCATGCTGGCCGCCAGCAGTCGGGAGAGTTCAAGACGATTGTCAAAGCGATTGTTGATCAAGTCAAGAGACTAAGGAACGGCCAGAAAAAGGAAGAGATTGCCGACCACGTCGGGTTTTTGTTTCTTGGGGAGCTGGATCGCAATAGTTCAGTGAATGTCCAGGCATGGAACTTCGAGGCGTTTGACGTGTCAACCATGACCCGTACTCCTTATCATCCCACACCGCCCTTCCCCGACTATGATCATGTGGATCTTGTCGAATACTTCTCCCCAAAGAATGTCAGAAATACCATAGATTTCGTAAAGCAGCTTCCGAGCTTGCTTGAAGTTACTGAGCTCGAGCTTGTGGTGGAAGAGCTCGAGGAAATTGAAGAGGTGGTTCCGATTGACTTCCGATGGGTCTCTCGTCGGGTCAAAGAACCTGTCCAATCGGCTACAGACACGACTTGGTCTGGTCATGGCTTGGAATGGGGCATGTCATACAAAAGCGACCGAAAGCTCGTTATGCACGCAGTAGGCGTTGTTCCATTCGATAGTATGCTGAAGATGGAGGAGAGTAATGGGGGCATGCCTGATGGAATAGACAATGTCGACCTTTCTTCGGGCGTCTATCCGGACGCTGATATGGCAGGTGCTTCCTCTGTGCTTGTATCTTACGAGAGCTTTCCAACCGGGCTCTCATTACCATCAGGCATCAATCTCGGACCTAAGGAGGATGTGACAGCTGGTCAAGCTGCCCATGGCGCTTGCGACACGGTCCAGACCGGTTTCGACCCACCAACAAACATCGAACCAGTAGAGGTCATGACAAACGGTAGAGCAGCGCCAAGCACTTATGAGAGCTTCTTAGACAAGTTCTTCAACGATTTCGATCCACCATCAACCGTCTATTCGAGAGAGGAGCGTGACAGCTGGTGAGTGGATGTTGGTGGAAGTAATTGAGAGATGGATGGCGCTATTGAAGGAAGGATGAGGGCTTGGGTTGACTGATGATGATAGCGTGAGGTTGTTGAGAGAGTGGCATGGCGCCGCGAACATTTTTTCTGGTTGTGGTTTGAGGGCGGTTTGAACGCGACGTTTGGAGGGTGGTGGTTAGCCTGCTGGCGCGTGCGATATCGGAGACGAACTACTTCCTGTTCGACCTCTCCTAGCTTTTGTACTTTTGGACATTAACAACTATCGTCAACACATATGAACTCCGGAATTACGCGTCAATTTGGACTCCAGCCATATAAAGACCCCCATGGTGAAGAGGTCTAGCTCATGATTTCTGACGTGCGGCAAACACCAAAATCCATGGGTGTTGCAAGGAGCTCAATTGGCACGCAAAAGAAGACGATCCGGATGTTCAAAGAAACTAAAGGTGACCTTGAACTCAACACCTCAGGCGAGTAAAAGCAAAGATGTCCCATTCGTTACGACGAATGGACCTGCTGAGAACAACAATCAAGACTAATCCAGATCATACGACGACTTTACACGGCGTCCAGAAGAGCTATTCATTGTCAACGAGCCAAATAGCGTACAGCTCATCTTAAAGGAAGGATCACTCATTTGAAAATCAGGCGCGGAGCTCAGCTTGGTAGTCAACGCGGAGGCTGTCCAAATGATTACTCCATCAGCCTGTGCGATACATCACAGCTCCACCCGAGCCGCGATGATAACCCAGCCTCCAGAATATGAAGGTATTCGTGCCATGGGCTCGGTGGGCAATCAACCCTCCCGTACAGGTTCAGACTTGCTTACCACACGAGCTCAAGCTTTGAACAATACACGAAGAGACCAACCCAGCCATACGGATGCCTCTTTCGCAATTATCGACGCCAGTCGAAGCCGTGCCCAGGTTCACAACGACTTGTTGACTTCTCGTGACAGATATCTGCAGAGCGAGGCCGCCACCGAGGACTGGACACAAAAGCACACTAATCAGCAATATGCTCTGCACCCAGTAAAATCAGCGACCAATACCAACCCAGATATATCCCAGATCAATGGCCCAAATCCATTCGAAGTTGGATCAAAAGAATGGATGGAGGAGTTCGACAAGAGGATGGGCTTTCCAGTGCCTACTCTTCCGGAACGACCAAGGAATCAAAAAGTTCGCGGTGAGACCTACAAGGAATGGTATGTCAGACATGGTTGTAAGGCCAAGTGGGATCCTTGGGGCATTTGCATGGTGGAGCCAAGTTTCGAATCTGCAAATCAGGACGAAAACATTCTTCTTGAGGATTCGACTGGGTCAGGTTGGCTTCTATATCAGTGCTTGGAGGGAGAAGCTTTGAACTCTGGCATGGCAGATCCCAATGTCATGGGCCTTTCCTCCTCGAAAGTGGCGCGTAATAAGGTTGAAGACGAGAGATTCCCATTTACTGATTAGCCAAGTGGAGAGGATAGGCTGTTAGATTAGTGTTTGCAGGGAGATGTCGAGTTGATGCGAAATGTGGTTGGATAGGAGAATCCTTTCCCCAACGTGGACATGTCTGCCATTCAAAAACTACTGCAGCGGCAAGATGACTATTACCCAAATGATTAATGATAAACGGACAATGAATACAAGCTCTCTTATAAACTTCAGACGCTGAACTTGGATATGGTTGATCAAAGAAAATTGTTGACTGTTTGTCAGTGATGGTTGGTTCCAGACGTCGTTGAAAATTAGCTGACCGGTATCGGAGCTTTCATCTCTTTTCATCATGATCTCCCTTAATCAATTTTTGTCAGAGAGTCACCAATTTGATCTTTTCTGCCATCTTAATATCCTCCATTTGTGATATACTTCCTCGATGAAAAAACAACACAAAATGAAGGCTCAGAGAGAGATATTCACACGCCTATTTTGACGGACCTAAGCGTCGACCATAGACCTCACCCATCGCAACTGTAACGACTTCTCTTCGTCATCGTCTTGGTTGATACATAAACTCAAGCCTAATCAAGGCTAGTAGGAGTATATTGAAGTGACAAGCCGAACGCCACAAATGCTTTCCCAAGATGCCATTTCCAAAACCCCATTGAGATGCGGTTCTCTTCATCCACTGAGTTCCCTCAGCAGATCCTTTCACCTCACAGACCAGAGGATGCATCTACCTCTTTGCCCTCTCCACCGTTGTCACAACGCCCTCTTTTCTTGTCCTCCTCCGCCTAACAGGCGTGTACACCCCATTAAAATTCATAACCATACTCAACCACCTCAAATCAGGATCACTTTGATAATGCAGATCCCCAAGTAACTGATTAACCCTCCTCTTAAAGTCCTGTTCCAAACTTCTCAACCTACTCCGTATCGCGGTCAGCGTCGCTTCCTCGCCCACATCACCAATCAACCCCAGTGAGCCAGGTAAGAGAGGGGCTGGGGCAGGAGATTCACTATGATGGGCATCCGATAATCCCCATTTTCCCGCTGCCGTTCGTGTTTCGATTTGTGCTGCTGTGTTTTGGCGAAGGTTGAATTCCGTTATCGAGGCGGAGTAGAGAGACTCCACGGCGCTAGTGTAGGCGAGCATGGTTTTAAGGAGTTCGTGGAGTTGACCTGTGAAATCGTAATTTTGAAGGCCACCTGATCCACCTAGTAATCCCTTTCGCGTGATGCTGGCGAGATATTTCGCATGCGCTTCGATGAGATCGTCCAGTGTTGATTCAGGCCGCCGCATGGCTTCTTGTAGCTCGTTCCATGAAGATTCGATGACCTCGAAGAGAATGTAATATTGGAGTTGATCAATAAAATGCACCATCTCTGCGACGGCGCAACGAACGACTTTCCAATCTCTGCCAAATTTATCCTCGACTCTGCAGAGGAATTGTCTGGCTCCTGTGCTCACCCTGCGCCACAAACTTCCGAGCGCAAACTCAACACGCTTCACGCGCCAGAGAAAATTAAATACCTTAAGGTACTGTTTGCTGCCATGTGGGGTGACAATGACATCCACAGGCGGCGAGATTTTGTACTCGAGGGTGAAGACATCCCATCCAATCTCGCCATAACTGAGTTCAAGCATACGACTATCGAGACGGCGTAGGACATCGGGAGAATCGAATTGCGCATTCGAGTTTCGGACGGCGTGTTCGAGTTGTGCGGTTAGTGTGTGGCGGTATTGTGTATTTGCCGGTTTGTCGAGATTGGAGGAAAGTGACTCCATCAGCACAGCGACGAAATCACCCGCACCGAGGAGGAGGTATTTCTTCAGTGCTGCTAAGTGATCGAAGAGGTGGAATTTGTTTGCCATTAGATGTATGAGACGAGCCATTGTCGTTTTGTAAGCTTCATCAATGCTGGTTTCAAGAGTTGCTGTGTCACCGTATCGAAGTTCGCGAGAGGCTGATTTCGAGTATGATTCTACCCATCCCGCGTCAAGACAGCCATGGCGAATGAAATTGAGAGATTTGCCGATGAGAAAGACCTTGTTTGCGAAAGACGAGGTGATTATGCTTGGGACCATGATTGTGTTGAGCTTGTACTTGTCTTCCCATACACTTGTAGCGCCGCCTTTCCGAACGTCGTTGTCATCCTTTTCTTGCTGCTCCGAAACCAAAAATTCGTAATGTGGATCCGAAAGTTCGCCGTCGTAGATCCATTGTCTTAGCATATCATAAAAGGGTTGTGTTACTCTTGATAATAATCGTTCGGCATAAGAGACAATGAAAGGGTCGCCATGAGTTTGTGAGAAGGAGTGAATGACGGATATGAGTTGCCCTCCTTTCTTGTCTGTCGAGGATTAGCATTGACGACTCGATCAAGGATAGTACTCACCTCTTGACTCCTCGACCATCACACTCATCAGTCGAAGGCCTAGCGTCGGTTCTCGAGCCCAGATCACACATCGCTTTAATGTCACCCCTGCATTTCCTATGCTCTGCCGCGATGCGCTCTCTTCAAGTCCAGTCAACGCTCTTCGGATCTGCCCCTCCAAAGTGGCAACGAAGCCAAGATATGACCGAAGCTCTATACTCAACGCCGCTCTAAAGCTCTGTCCGACTAAGCCGCCTTCCGAGGATTCTACAAATGCCTGCAGTCTCTTGTACAACAAGCAAGGTTCCGCTAGGGTGTGCAACAACCCAATCAACGGCACTGGTAAAGTCTGTGGTAATGCCAAAACATCCGGAGTCGCAAAGTTGTAATTCTTCGAAGAGAGTCCCTGCAACGTGAACGGCAAATCTCTTAGAAGACTTAGTTCTGAGGGCTCAATGTTGCCGTAATTGACATATGTGGTGGGTTCGATGGGGACAGGTTCGCTAGGCTTATCCTCCTTCACTTTTTCCCGCTTGTGTCTGCTTATCGGCCTCTCTTGTTTCGCCTCACCAGATGGCGGTAATCTCGACAGCCCAGCTGCTGAAAATGCTTCGTCGAACGCTGGACTGTTCACCTCGAAGGCCCTGTCCGTCCTCTCTGCCCTCCTCTTCGGTATTGGTTCCTCTTCTTGCGCTTCTGATTGTATTGCATTCGTATATGAATTCAATCGATTCTGCGTCGAAGGTCGCGATTCTTGGAGAGGGTTTATAGGTGGTGGATCTGATAACAATCCGAGGAAATATAGCATAGCCCATTTTTGGCTTAGAACAGGTTGGGCCAAGAGGCGCGAGTACAGATTCGAGAATTTCAGGGCCTTTTCCGGCGAAGAGTTTTCGCGGATCACTGTTGCGCATCTCTCATTAGCAGGGCCCACTGGAGTTCAGACCTGGTCCAACTCACGGCGTTTTTTTATTAGGTCGGCAGCATGGTGGACATCTGAAGTTACCGCTGGTTCGCCGGCACTATAAACTATTAGTACGATGATTCCAAGCTCTTCAAATATAGATGCTACCCTTCAATGACCTCGCGCGCAAAGGCGATGGCATCGTCGACTCGCTCATCCAGCGCAGCATCGTCGTCTTCGGGATAACTTGGTACAGTACGTTCGATCAATTGTTCCAGCGCGTAATCGACGCGTTGCTCCGAGGGTTTTGACATGCTTCTGTCGTCCAGTCCTTGATTTGTATGAGTTCGGACGCGCTTGGGGTGGGAGGACGTGTATGAAGAGGGTCCAAATGAAGCTAATAATAACAATTAATTCTGGTGTCGATGTCATGCATCACAGCTGCAACAACAACTTGAACATCTCAACTCGAATCAGTATGATAATAACGAAAGTCACGAGGCCGATGAGCCTAATATCAACACTCAAACGCAGCCAACGAATCCGTTCCGTCTCTACTCTGCCAAATAATCCTCACATTGTATGCCAATCCTCCCAAAAACACCCTCCCTCACAATCCATCATACAAACAACTAATACCTCTAGTACGCCCACCAAGACCCTCTCTCCCCCTCCAAACAAATCCTCACCCTCCTCCCAGCCACTCCCCCCTCCTTCCCCCTCGCAATAGGAACAACAACCAAAATCCCACCCACACCAACATCCTTCACCCCAAACCCCTCCTTCCTCCCAATCCTCCACTCCGTCCTCGCAAAACAAGCAACTGCCGACCCCGCCGTGCGAAGCCAAGCAGCAGCCTACGCCTCCCAATCAAGCAACACCTCATCCTTCCTCTTCCCCGCAAACCATCCCTCCCAACAACACCAGAACAAACGGAGTGTGGAGAAGAGATCGAGAGCACCCGGGGCAGGATTCGTAGGCGCATCGGGGAAGAGTTCAGGACCTCAGGCCTCGCGAACACCAAACGATAGCCATAAACTAAATACCACTGGTGCCGGCCCAACGGCAACACAAGGTGGTGCTGGATCGGGTGGGAGAGGTGGTTTCGTACATATTTCCGATACTAGACATCCGCCTGATTTCGGAAGGATAGCTGATCCGGAGGATATCTTTGGGACGGTGGAGGTTGATGGCGAGGGCAATTTTACAGCTGATGGGGGGAATTATCAGGAAAGTGGGACGTATCGGATTATCACGAGAGAAGGGATCCTGGGATTGACGCCTTTTTTGAGGGAGAGATTGGTGGAGAGGTTAAAAGAGCTTGAGAAGGAGGAGACTCGGTGATGTGGTGAGAGATAAGCGCGGGAAGCTTTATAAGGGAAAGCGACTCGCTTGTATTATGTGTGCAGATAATTCCTCCCAGGTTCCGCCATCAGATCCTCTCAACGTTCACTCTTGAAATAGTATTCTTTCCAGTCTAAAATCCGTTTCTCAAAACTTCCCATAGAGTGAAGGATATTTGCCATCTGACCGCTGTCTTTTATTCGAGCCATGTCCTCCATAGTAGGACCATCAACAAAAAGAAGAATAGAGGAAGTAAAGAGATAAAGTAAAGCGATATCTATCCACCTGTAAATTCCTAGAATCTCGAAGCCTTTAATCTTCCCATCAATCAAACCCCCCATAAACTTTTCATAGACCAAATCCTAATCATACAATGATACCAGTCCAGCGAGATTGACAAAGTATCAAGCATCTCTCAAGGCATACAGCGTCTTTGCCCCGTCCCCATCATCCTAGATCACATGGTCCCGTCAACCCCCGCCTTGCCCAAAACAGCCTCCCTAGCCAACTGATAATAAGGCTGAATCCCAGTCCAATATTTGAACTGATAAACACCTTGTCCAACCAGTACTTCCAAACCATTAACGACCTTCCACCCTCTCTCCTTCGCCATCGCCATAAGTTCCGTTTCAGCGGGCTTGTAAGCCATTTCGAGAAGTATCCTCTCTTGGGAGAGACCAGGATGAGGCACCACACCATTCTCATAATTCGACGCATCTAATTGCTCAGAGGCAGTGAAAATGTTCTCAATAATCTTTGACATGGAAGAGTCAATGGGCCGATCGGCGGGGATGGTACCAATAGCGACAGAGGGAAGGATACCCTTCTGTGCGGTGACATCTTCCTGGGATGCAATGATCTCAATTCCAAAGCTTTCAGGGAAACTGTTCGCAAGCTCGCTCAGTTTCTCCGGTGAACGACCAACAAGGTAGATAGGCTTGTAGTCCATGCTCTTTAATGCAAAAATCGCCGCTCTCGCGGTGCCACCGTTTCCGATGACAAGTCCAGCTTGTTTGGATTGGCCACCTTGGGCGCCGGTATTGCGCAGAACAAGGAGCATACCCAGGTAATCAGTATTATGCCCCCACAGCTTTATTGTGCCATCGGGTTGAGGGATAGGCACGATGGTGTTGATGGCTCCAATCATGTTGACTTCCTCTCCCACACCATCAAGCAGTGGGCGAATCTCCTGCTTCAAGGGAATGGTGACAGATGCGCCTCCAAATTCCGAGTCACGAATGATGCGTTTGACATCCTCGGTAATCACTTTGGTTTCATGAAGCAAGTAGTTGTGCGGTAACCCAGCATCAGTGAAAAGGGTGTTGTGGAGGGCTGGACTTTTTGACTGCGTCACCGGGAACCCGAAGATGAAGAATTTCTTCGGCGAGATGAGTCCGTGAAGGCTCAGTCCATTCCTAATCTGGCTTGCACTCAACTGACCAGGCGCACTTGCACTTGGAAGTTTAGGATGGGAAACTGGGGTTAGAAAACCATTCTCGATCCTTGAAATCTTTCCCAATTCGCCCATATTGATGGCAATAAGAGGTATATCGTGCGCGACCTTCATCTCCTGCTTGAAATGAGCAAGTGCATGGTTGTCCGAGTAAGATCTTGCCGTTCCGACAAGTTTGATGATATCGCCGTATTGGAGTGCTTTGTTGTAATGTGGGATCCACGATCCATCCCTCCAAGAAAGTTCACCATTAGGGTCATGATGGGAAGCGATGATCTTGCTGAAGGCTTTTCTCGTCGAGACCTCTTGAAGAAGAGATTCGGGTGCCGTGATCTCAAGATCAATGAAGTCGATGGCTAGTCGCAGAGCAGTTCTGTAGAGAGCCAACGCAGCATCTGGAGCATCGTCAGGGAACTTACCGCCTTGACGCCTTGTTCTCAAAGTGAAGATGAGTGGCAACTGTGCCACAGATCTCAATAGCGTGACCTGATCAATCAAGAAATCAACTCCGCAAATGCCGTCTTTCGAAGCTGGATCTTCCAACAGATCAACCCTCAACTCGACAGCATCTGCACCAACCACAACCTGCTGGATCAGCTCGATGTGAGAATCTAGTTGTGGGAATGTAAGGCAGACGAAGAAGCTGTGCTCTTTCTTTTCAACATCAGCAAGCGCAGAGCTCTTGCCTCTCACAACGGCCAAGAACCGTGTGAAAGCATCCATGTTGTCGGCAAGACCCCCACGGTCGACGTTGGAATTGCAGAATTGGACGTTGCTGCACTCTTCGTACCATGGTCTGCGCCTCAACCAAACGCCCATCATGTCTTCGACGTAGGCAGGTCTCGTCTTGTCGCGTTGCAGAAACTCCATGACTTTCTGGATCTCTCGAGAAACAAGGAGGACAGTCCCCCCATTATCCTTAAACTGGCAGAGCGCAGTTCGATTGGTAGGTATCTCGACGATGCCACCACCACTAGCAATGATATGGCCAGTACCTTTCTCCTTGATGACTCTTTCGAGAAGCTGAGTTTCCTCATCACGGAAGCCCTCCCATCCTTTGGTCTTGATGAGTTCAGGGATAGTCATGCCAACATGCTCTTCAAGTGCCGTGTCCATATCAAGTAATGGCCACCCTGTGATGCGAGCAGCCCAGCCACCAGTCGTGGTTTTGCCAGCACCTCTCATGCCAATCAAGATAATTGACTTTTCTTTCGTTTCCGGGGTGCCGTTGGTAGTGCCGTTCGCTCCATTCGTAGAGGCATGCGGAGTAGCCTCAACTCCTTCAAGATTGACACCAAACTTTTGCGACAAGGTATCCCACCATCCAGGCCACGTCTTCCCTGTGCACTCTCTTTCAAGAATCAGTGTTGGACGAGGAGTGGTAACGGCAAGAACACTGAAACTCATCGCTATCCGGTGATCGTCATAGCAGTAGATCCCTTCCTGCGGTGTCCTCAGGTCAAGGCCGCGACCATCAACCTCAATGCCATCTTCAAATTGGCGGCAAGTGACTCCGAATTTGGCGAGTTGATCTATCATCGCCTGAATACGATTGCACTCCTTGACTCGCTGATTAGCGATGCCGTAAATGCGAGTCGTTGGGCCTGTCGAGTTTGGCTTCGCCACTGCAGCAAGAACTGAGGCAGTCAAGAACGCATCGGTCATAGGCTCCATGTCCACGTTTGGTATGGGCTTGAGATTGCCCCTCGGAGGACCCGTAACAGTCGTTGAAGTAGCAGTCTGCTCTACCGTGCATCCCATAGGTCTGAGAATGTCAACAGCGAAACGTGCGTCTCCTTGCAACGATGAGGATCCGATATTTGGCACTGTGCAAGTTGTCCCAGTTATCGCCGCTATCGCGAGAGGGTAAGTGGCAGAACTGGCATCGCTCTCAACTTCGTATTCTGAGGGATTGACATATGCCTGTTTGGGGATGTGGTAGGTATTCTCTTCGGTCTTGGATTTCTGCACGTGAACGCCAAAAGAAGCCATCATGGCAATGGTCATATCAATGTAGAGTTGCGAGATTGGCTTGCCGCCAACGAGTCGTAAGGTGACCGGCTTCTGGGCATATGGGGCGCACAACAATAGCGAGGAGACATACTGGGATGACACTGTGGCCGCTAGATCGATATCACCACCAGTGAAACCTCCTGTTGCATCAACCTTGATCGGCAGACTTCCGCTCTTCTCAAGATAGGATACCCCAACTCCTTTCGAACGCAGAGAGTCTACTAGAGGACCGATCGGGCGCTCCTTCATTCTCGCATTTCCTGTGAGAACGTTGTATTCGCGATCTTCAGAAGGTTTCGCCAGTGTAACCACACTCGTCAAGAATCGTGAAGCAGTGCCTGCATTGCCCAGGTAAAGCTCTTCTGTACAAGCCTTGAGATCACCTCCGTTTCCGTTCAGGACCAAGACACTTCCTTGCTCTTCCCACGAATACGTGGCACCACCTAATTTCGCGATGGCGTTCAGCATGACTTGAGTGTCGTCCGAGTGAAGCAAATTTCGTATCCTGCATGTTCCCGTTCCCAACGCTGCCATTATGAGGACACGATTTGAAATGCTCTTGGATCCAGGAGGGGTACAGACGACTTTCGATCCCGAAACGCCTGGGTAAACCTGTACAGCTGGAGAAAGCACAACTCTAATCGCTGCATCATCCACACTGCTAGCTTTCTGTTCATGTGTCTCGCCAATTGCCGATAGAAGGACGATCTTCTTCTGCTTGCCTGAGTTTTTCTTATCCACAGCCATGATTGATATGAGCTCGTCCACCGGGCAGTGCTTGTTCTTCGTCCGCTTCCTGACAGTTTTGTCGTGAAGCGAAACAGGCAAACCATAGCTAGCAATGCACTTCGACAACCTCGCCACAGCCTCTGGCTTCAAACGTCCAAGGTAACGTGAAAGCTCCGCCTCAAGCACCATCCCAATCGCCACAGCCTCCCCGTGTAGCAATTGCGGTGTAAGGATAGCCTCTATAGCATGTCCAATCGAATGTCCAAAGTTGAGTAAATTTCTCAGACCACCCTCTCTCTCATCCGCAGACACCACAGCTGCCTTGACCTTGACCGACCCAAGCACGATCCTTTTGATTTGTTCTGCAATGCCTGTGAAGCGACTTCTTTGCCCAGCCGGCGCATCAAGAGCAGTCATGATCGCGCCAGCACTCTCCTCCATGAATTCAAATTCCTTCTCATCCCTGAATGCAGCTGTCTTGACAACCTCTGCCATTCCGTTGATAAATTGCCTTCTCGGTAATGTATCCAAAAAATGTAAATCAATGTAAATCCTCTCGGGCTGCCAGAACGCTCCAACCAAATTCTTCCCCGCAGGAACATCAATCGCCGTCTTACCGCCAATAGAAGAATCGACCATCGCAAGGAGAGTTGTGGGAACTTGTACAAAGCGTATTCCGCGCATGTAGGTTGCCGCTACGTAGCCGATCATGTCGCCTATGACACCACCGCCGAGCGCAATAATGACAGTATCGCGGGTACATCGATGCGAGAGAAGCCAGTCTTCTACTGCAGCCTTTGTGGTTCTGGATTTTGAAGTTTCGCCTGGGGTAACTTTATCGTAGACGAGGAGGCGAGGAGGGGAGGAGGGACTGAACTCTGCGACGGCAGAATCGAATGCCTTTTGGAAGGGCGCTACGTAGGTAGGGGCGAGATTCGTATCTGTGATCAGGACGTACGTGGAGGAGGAGACGTTTTCGAGAAGGTCTTGGGGGAGGTAGTTTTCAAAGATGCCGTGGTCGATGATTATGGACTCTTTGCCCAGAATTGGGACTTTCGTAGGTCCTGCCATTTGGCGGCCGGGTGCTGTCGCAAGTGTCAACGAGCTTGTGCTGAGTGACCTTCAGCGAGTATACCTAGGTAGGGCTGTTCGCAAGGTATGTGAGCAATCGATGGGCGAATTTGCAAGCTCCAGCAAACAGTATCGGGGCCCTCAGCGGTTGTCTAAGGTGTCAATGGGATGTATGGAGGGTGTCACAGTGAATTGGAGAAAGACGGCGCTCAATTGAATTATCCTCACTGTCACCGACTTTCACAATTTCTTATGCAGGGCAGGGTCAAAATTCATTTCTCGGTCTGGCCAATCAGGGGCTTGGACTTCGAATGGATATAGATTTAGCCGGCAGCCGGTAGCCTTGTGCCTTGTGCCTTGTGCGTCCCCAGATCTACACTTGTTGCAAGGGGCACTCAAACATGGAAATCATCCTTCATTATTCGTCTGGCTCGGCTCTCTCAAAAAAGCTCCTTGTTTACACTTCGAAAAGATCAGAGAATCTAATCACCGAGCCTGTAGCTAACCAGTGTATCAACACGGTGATTACTGGTGCTGAAGCTCCTCAGTTGAACCTTCTCCCCACCCACAATCTCTTTCGCATCGCTATCGCCCCACTCAATCGGGACATCAGAATCGGCATCGGCATAGACAAGAACGTTGAATGTACAAGGTTCGGTGAGTTCCGGCAAGAAAGTGACTGAGGCTGTGATTTGTCGAAATAGTGCTCGGATCGAGGATTGGATTTCTTCTTCGGTAGGAGCATTTTCAGCAGGTGCTTCAACAGGCGCCCTAAGAAGGGTAAGTATGACTATTGTGACGAAAAGGGGCAAACCTACTCGGATATTTCGTTCTCTTGGTCTCCGGATCGTTTTGATGACTTCGAGCTTGTCTTATTTACTTGGACCTGATCTGTTAGCTTCATGAGTCGATAGCAGGAGCGGAGGCACCGACATCAAATTGCCATCTCTCGACATGTTCACCCGTCTCTTTGCTCGTGATGACAATGACAAGTCTTGAGATTTTCTGGCCGATCATCCACTTATTGAGCTGAGACATGATTTTCTTGATGTATGCTTTGACTTGATCATCTGAAGTGACTGCTCTTCATTAGCATTCGTATGGGGAAGTCGTCTGGCAGTATCTCACCAAGCATATTGATGCCATATTTCTTGACGCTATGCAATGTCAATTGCTGACTATGTTTGTTTGACATCAAAGAACTCACGCGCTGAAGTCTTCAAGCGGGTAGACTCCTCGTTGATATCTAAAACAATCAGCCTGGCCAAATTTCCGTTTTGATCAAAACCTACAGAATCGTGTTGATCGAGTACTCAAACTGTTCTCGTCAGTATGGATCTTTGCCGCGTCCCATCAAAACGCTACTCACAAATTCTGATACCATCTTCGAGGACCCTACAAATCGTCAGCCCGCACATGACTGCCACCTTGATAATACAGTTTCATACCTTTCAGGGCCAATCTATGCGTCTTCGACTTGTCCTTTTCTGCATTGCTCTTTTCGCCCTTCGACCGCGACGACGGTTTCGTCCTTGGAGTCTCCATTGTTTACTTGATGCTTTGTCAAGGTTGACTCGGCAACGAGAGTATATTTCGACCAGAGATGAGTTGATATACAGATGGGAAGGTGGAGAGAGAGTTGAGTCGGAATAGAAAGTGCCTTGAACGGGGAGAAATGTCGATGTCCTTGTTCGAAAGTTGTTGTTGATGTTGATGTTGATTCCTGGAAACCTCACTCAGTCGGAATCGGAACCGAGTGACCTGCCTGCCCAGTCTCTGACAGAACACACACCAAGCCTAATTAGGAAGAACTGAACATCTTCACTAATTATTATTTTCCACCACCATCACTCCGCCCAGCATCCAATGCCATCACCACCCGCCCTCAGGACTGATGCGACAATGCCTGCGAATCGCAGATAGCCTTGCCAATGTCTGGGTACCCAATGGCTTCCACCGAACAAGGCCTCTCTATGGCATCTTCCACCGCAACCTCCATATAACTTCAACTCTCCGCGCCATCCAACAACTCAAGATTAAATCTGCCCTCGAACAACGCATCTCAGACATTCCCATCGACCGCTTCCGAAACTTCTGTATCGTTGCTCACGTCGATCATGGAAAGAGTACACTCAGTGATCGCCTGCTGGAATTGACGGGGACGATCAAAGCTGGGGAGAATAAGCAGGTTCTTGACAAATTGGATGTAGAGCGGGAACGAGGAATCACGGTCAAGGCTCAGACATGCAGTATGATATACAACTACAAGGGGGAGGATTATCTGTTCCATCTGGTGGACACGCCTGGGCATGTTGACTTCAGGGCCGAGGTCAGTAGGAGTTATGCTAGTTGTGGTGGAGGTTCGTACTATCGCCACATTGAATTGATGGAATACAAGGCTGATACTGGACACAGCACTACTTCTGGTAGATGCCAGCCAAGGTGTTCAAGCTCAGACTGTGGCAAATTTCTACCTCGCCTTCGCTCAAGGCCTCACACTCCTACCTGTCATCAACAAGATTGATCTCCCTCATGCCGATGCTCCCCGAGCTCTCGAACAGATGAAGAGTGCCTTTGAATTGGAGCCCGAAAATGCTGTTCTCGTCTCCGCAAAGACAGGGATCAATGTCGAAGCTATTCTCCCCCAAGTCATCGAGCAGGTCCCAGCTCCTGTCGGTGATCATACAGCTCCTTTGAAACTTCTACTGGTGGATTCCTGGTACGATACATACAAGGGTGTGATATTGCTGGTTCGTGTTTTTGAAGGCCAGATCAAACCTGGCGATCAGATTCGTTCATTTGCCACAAACTTAAAGTACTTTGTCGGAGAGGTTGGCATCATGTATCCGGATCAGCATCCACAGACTGTCCTTCGTGCTGGCCAGGTCGGATACATTCACTTCAATCCTGGAATGAAAAGAATTCAAGATGCGAAAGTGGGTGACACTTTCACCACAGTAGGCAGCGAGAAGCTTGTTGAGCCATTGCCAGGCTTCGTGGAACCACAAGCTATGGTTTTCGTGGCAGCATACCCAACAGACCAGTCTGACTACGCACATTTAGAAGACAGCATCAATGCTGTGGTGCTGAATGACCGCTCGGTCACGGTTTCCAAAGAATCATCTGACGCACTAGGAGCAGGTTGGCGTATTGGATTCTTAGGAACTCTTCACTGCTCTGTCTTCGAAGATCGCCTGAGACAAGAACATGGTGCCTCCGTAATCCTGACTCCACCCTCCGTCCCATTCAAAGTCAATTGGAAAGATGGCTCTTCCACGGTCCTCTCTAATCCGAACGAGTTCCCAGACGACGATTACAGCAAACACAAAATCATCTCTATCGAAGAGCCTTATGTCCATGCGAATATCGCTCTGCCCGAAGAATACATAGGAAAAGTCATCGAGCTATGCGAAGCCAATCGCGGAATTCAAAAAGAGTTATCATTCTTTACTTCAACTCAAGTAATGCTAAAATATGACATCCCCCTCGCGCAACTCGTGGACGACTTCTTCGGCAAATTGAAGGGCGCGACAAAGGGCTACGCATCTCTGGACTACGAGGATGCCGGTTTCGCCCCAGCCTCCATTGTCAAGCTCAACCTAATGGTCAATAAAGTCCCCGTCGACGCCGTCGCCCGCGTGGTACATACTAGTCAAATCGACAGGATCGGTCGTGAGTGGGTCACTAAGTTCAAAGAGCATGTTGACAGACAGATGTTCGAGGTTGTCATACAGGCGGCTGCGGGGCGCAGGATTGTGGCCAGGGAAACTATAAAGCCGTTCCGGAAGGACGTGTTGCAGAAGCTGCATGCTGCTGATGCGGGACGGAAGCAGAAGTTGTTGCAGAGGCAGAAAGAAGGGAGGAAGAAGTTGAGGGCTGTGGGGAATGTGGTTATTGAGCAAAAGGCTTTCCAGGCATTCTTGGCTAAGTAGTGTGTACAGCGGCTGAACGATTCGGTTCCGCTCTTGCTCGTGGAGCGCCCACCTCTCTCAACTCGATATCGATATTCAAGAGTTCCTGGCAATTCCACATTTCTCAAATTGCGATTCCACCCATTTCTGACTCAGCGTCTTGTATTCACTTCAAGTGATTTTTGGCAGCAATTCAATGAACAGGCCGGTTGTAAGCGCAACTGTTTGACTTCGGCGGTTAATTCGGAGCTGCAAGTGGGATGGATTGTGTATGAGCATATATATGTATAAACACGAATTGTCGATGCTGTTGAAGCTTCACATTCTTCTATCTACCTGACTATGTTAACAGTATATTTCCCCAATAGAACGATACCGTAATCATGCGTGTCCAATTCTGTTGAGAGAACTGTTCGTCTCTGTGGCGGTTTTTACCCACTAACAAGCATAGTCATAATAAACTTGGTCACCAATCAGCAAACCCGGTTACTTCATAATGCTGATGCTCTGCGCCTTCGAGCTCCGATCCGCTTTTTCTATAAAAGTGCCCGTTTAGGCTACACTCCTGCAGGCGATGGGTGTAAACAACTAGAGTTTCTGTACCTCTACGTTTTGTTTATCCCATTTTTCAAGAGATGAGCGCAAAGGGTAATACTTTAATATCTCACCAAAGCAGTAAAGTCTAGAGGTGTTTGTCGAGTGCTTCGTTGCCAGGTCAGACCTGGGGAATGAGGTTTTGATGATGAGTGAGTCCGGTGATTGTTTCGCTTCCTCTTAAGATCTCTTTTAGTTGCATGTACGGAAATATCCGGCTCCAGGCCGCTTTTTGAGAGTGGGAGGGATTGAAATGGGACGGTTTGGGTTGCGCACATTATACAATCCATCATATCCATTGCGATAGAGGAAAAAATAAAATCTCACGGCATAGCAAAATGTAACCACCGACGAATAGAAAGAAATGGAAATTCATCATTGGCAAAAATAAATGGAATTGATATTCATAATCAACATCCACGAGAAGAAAAATAAAGCTCGGCACTCAGACTCAATTCCACATATCCAGCCAACCCCCCTCCCTCATCAAAAGAGACCCAAACGCATCAAAGTCATCTAGAATGCCCCGTCCCAAACGTAGCAGTCAGCCCCACCACCATTCCTGGCCCAGCACTGTGTCCATTCCTTCTTTGGTGCTCTCCAAAACTACACACCCTCACGTTAGTGCTTACCCTCCCAAACAAGATTCAGATGGGAAAGGGAAAGGGGGAAAGGGGGAAAGGGTGGGAACAAGTGTTCATCAAAAAAACAATACTGATTGCTGTTGCACTTGTTAAACTTACCGAATAGGCATTGCTATGTATGGTCTCGTAACACTTTTTGTAATCGTCCTTGGAGCAGTTTCCGATGGAATCGCCCTGGAAAGATGGAATTAGTCATTCGCCTGGAGGAAGAAGCTGTGTAGATTGTGGTGGTGGTGGTGACAGGCAGGATTTAATGTAGAATGAACCAAGGGAATGCGTACATTAGTCCCATGATAGAAGTTTGGTTTCTGGGCAAAAACTCTAATGTCACGCTTCTCCATGGGGCCAGCGGCGGCGAGGAGCGGAAGAGCAATGAGGGCGATGAGGGAGAACTGCATGATTGCGATTCTTGGCTTGTTCGATAAGGTTGAAATTGGAAGTTATGTTTTGGATAAATGAGATTGGAGTGAAATGGGGAAGGGATTGGGCTTATATGTCTGAAATAGATGAGCCATGTGGACGTTGCAGGCATTCCAGGTGGAGGCTTATGGATGCGAACTGCTTGGTGCGAAAGACGCCAATGGACTTCGTCTTGGGCGGGATAGATCAATTTCCTTTCTCTTAGTGACCTTCTAGCGTCTTTGTAGCGAGTGCGGCCTCTTCTCCGTTGGCTGAGTCCGGATCTTCTGACTCGCCAGTATGGATTGCATGGTGTGATTGCATTGCTTCTTTGTTTCACCTCGATTGCTAGTGTCTACGCAGTGGTCAATCCTGTCGTTGCTAAGATGCCGAGTGAGTGGCTGGAAGTTACGGGTATCGATTACGCCGCGGATGGTGGAAAGAAGGCCGTACTTCTGGATGCTAGGGGTCATGTCGGTTGCAGTCCACAGCATTGGTCATCCAGCTTACTTCCCAAGCGCACTTTTATCTGCTGTTGGGATTGACAACGTTTGAACGACTTCGCTCTGCAGTGGAGCAAAGACAAACTTGATCGTAGTTGCATTGCAATCGGAAAAAAAAGCATCCGACCAACAAAGAGTACTTTTGAGAGCCATAGACATGGGGAACGATAGGTCTGGAGTCAATTGTTGCTATGTTGGGCAAGATTAGTTGCGTATGCAAGATACCTCCACATCAGGTTCGTATGAACCTGTACTGAGGCTTGTACAGTCTCTCACATCGCGCCAGGAAGTCATAGCCTTCTCAATTATTCAGCAGTGCGGAGAGCGACAGCGGCAAAGCCAACAAAGCCGAGGAAGGGGGCGACAGACGATCTCAGATGCACCGCAAAGGGCCAACGGTCGTGTTCTTAAGATATTTTCGTATTCATGTAGGTTGATAGTAGCTTTATCGATACTGCAAATGAACCAAGCCAGAAAATCGATTCGCTCACAGTTCAAATGGAGCTTCGGTACTCTGGAAAGCGCCGATCCACATGCTAGACCATGAAAAGTGCTCTGTACTTTGATCTCTTCGCGATTGCTCCCATTCAAGCCTCAAATCATTGTCTTCAAACGATTGTTGGGAAGCGCTAGCCAGCTGAACACAATTAATTCGTGGGCACGGATATCTGAGGGGAATTGTACTTACAAGCAGAGTTTGGTAGTCGAAGAAGTGCCGCTGGACAGGTGGGAGCTTGGAAATCTGGTGTCTGTGACTCCGTATATACAACAGCACCTTGAGGCTCAGCGACTGATTCATGCGAAATCCCAAGAACAGGTAAGATACCATCCACAGAAGAATCCTCAGAAGATGTACTTAGGGTGCTGGCATCATTCTCAGTCTCTTCTGAGATTGATATGAGAGGCTTCGCAGAGACGAGGATGGGCGCAGTAGCAGGCTTTGGTGCGACAAAGCTAGTATGTAGGACCACATCTATCGCCGAGGTACCATCTGCGTTGACGAAGATTACTCTCATTCCCTTGTAAAGTGCTTTGGCAATGCGCTCCTCAGTGCGTCCACAGCTGTTTAAGTTCATGATGCGGGCCAAAAACCAGCCAAGCATAACGAAAGCTTGATGGGCGAGCCAGATGTGAGCGTAGTCGGTTTTCAAGGCGAACAATGCGACAATGAATGGTAATGGACCGAGACAGAGAGCAAGGGAAGCCATGACAATTCGCTCGATTGAGATGTCGCGAATTGGCTGGCCGTAGTACTCAAAGAAGCGATGAATAAGTGCGTGTTCCCCTTCGATGGAACTCAGACGACTGCCACCAAACTCGAGCTCCAAGATGACAGTATTGTTCGCGGAGGTCTCGGCGTTGAGTACGTGGAATGTCTTGCGATCAACGGAGACGATTGCGAAAAAGATCTTGATCGCGAATGGGTACATCATCGCGAGTAAGAAAGTGAAGTATCCTGGGATCCGGGTAGCAATGAAGCCATGGTAGAATACGAGCAGTATTGCTGGAGCCTCGGTCGTGGTAACGTCGTCGAACCATTTCAAGAGAGACTTCTGCTCCGAGATAATTTGTGGCTTTGGACCTCGAACCTGTTCATCCCAGTTTTTGACATGCTTTTCCTCGCCATATTTGTGGATGGCACGAAGTTTGAGGCGGTTCTTTTCCAGAAGCTCGTAATCAAACTTTCTATGGACCTTGCTGTGCGGGATCAATTCGAGAACTCTAGCCCAGAAACCGTTACCAGTACCAGCCACAGCTCCATTGGTGTGCGTGCGTGAGAAAGCGTGATGGGCGGGATAGAATGGGGTGCCTAGAGTGTCCCCGAATGCGATATCACACGCGTGGTTGGACTTATTTCTGGGGCTGTTCTTCGGATCAAGCAGACCGTGCAGACGGAAGACTTGAAAGCAGTGAAGCATGACTTGGATGGTTGAGCAGCCGAGAGAAGTGACGGCCATGAGTTGTAATTGGCAGATGACATCGGTGAGATCAGAATTGTAGAATCGAGCAGGGTGGAGGAGACGCTCAACGATGACTGGATCTGCCAGATACCCGCCGAGCGTCGTGAGTAGACACAGGATTGTAAGCGTTAGACTTAGGCCGTCGGAGCTGTCTGTGGGAATAGTGCTGGTATTGACCGACATGGTTTGGTTGACAGTGGAGGCGTTCCTATGATAGAGGCGGTGAAGTAGGAACTGACGCCGCTTGTCGAGGGTTGCGATGAACCCAGCCATTGAGAAGAACTGGGCGATGTTGGTGAACAGGAGTGAGGGCTGGTGGCGATAGGCAGAACCGATGATGGATCACGCGGTCGGGCGGTCGACGTGTTGTTGATTTTGATAGCGTCAATGGCGCTTCAAGCGTTTGCGTCTGCATACTTGGATTCCAGACGCAGCGTTGGATTTGGAGATCGAGTGCGATAAATTCCAAGCGATGTTTGTTTGAGTCGCCAGAAGTTTGGTCTCTCGGGCAACGTCCCTCTCCAGGCAATCCTGCTTGTAGCGATCAATGGGGCTGGTGACTTCATGCTAGGGTTTTCAAGGTTTCGAGTTTCGATGTGCCTGTAAGAACACGCGCCCATCAAATGTACTACTTTGTGACATTGAGCATGACATGGAACCCACCCGCCTTCGTTCTTGTTCTCCTCTTTCGTGAGTTGACTTGGAACCCGATGTAGGCTCTTCCTCAAGCAAACTTATCATGTTTACTCTTGACCTTGACGTCCAACAACTTCTCCCCAAAATCACCTTCCCTCCTTGCTCGCTTCAAAGTTTTGACTTCGTGATCCTCCAATTCTCTGCCTACCATCTTCTCCAACTCCTTCCTGGTGATCTTACTCAACGCCTTCTCCTCCTTTGCAACCTTCAACTTCGGCTTGAAGCGTGCCTGCATCTTTATCCGCAAGCTACTCATAAACTGTATCCCTTCCGCGTCGCCTCTGATCTTATCCAGACCTCCCCCCTTCGTTTCTTCCACTTCGACAAATTTCTCCCGTGCTGTCTGTATGGCAAACTGTCCAGGTGAATCTGCTACAGAAATGACGGTGAACTGTTCTTCTGGACCCACGGCTTCTTTCGTCGCGTGCAGGATGCCAAATTTGTCACAGCTCAGATATTTCCCGTGGTGTCCTTTGAAACTGTGCCCTGCCGTCCCAGCCACTCGATTCGCAACCCAGACTTGTCGTACATCGTGGGGCTCTGAAGTTGTGGCATCATTTTCGACAATGTTCTCAATCTGTATAGGGAAAATAGAGCCAGCAGCGTCGCTGGAGATCGCCGAGGGGGTAGAGGTGGGAATGAGGAGAATTATGGGACCTGTGATGTCTGTGGGAGCATCGGCGACGACCCAGGAGTCGTCTTCGTCAGTGGTATTGGTGTCGGGCGCATTGGTGGTTGTTAGAGCTTGCGCATCTAGGTCGGCATCTGCTTCTGCTTGAGCTCTCTTCCTCTTCTTGGACACTTTCCTATCGCCTTTGAAATGAAGTGCTTTGACCATGGTTATTTTTGTGAGAACGTACAGTATTTCCAGTGGTGACGGATATACCAAGGTGGGTTGAAGTTGAAAGGTTTCCTGGCATCTTGTTTGGGATGCGACCGCCTAGCCAAAACACCAACCCCCGACACCAATCTACATTATCATAATGTCTACGAACGGAGCCGGAAACATTCAGCAGGCTGTGACTGTCGGTCTGGATGAGCTGCGCGATGGTAAATTCCGTCTTTGAGATCGCTTCGCCGGTTCATCATTGATGGCAAACGACAGGCTCTGTATCCTTCGAATCGCTCGAGGACGCATTCGGACCGGCTTCTTTGGGCATCATAGTTGTCAGAGGACTCCCAGATCAATTCGAGACCAAGAGGGAGAACTTGCTGTCCTACGCTTCATATCTTGCGAACTTGCCAGAGGAGGAAATTGGTTCGTCTGCTTCATCGGGTCATTGAGCCGACAGAAGACTGATATGTTCAGCCAAACTCGAACATCCAGCTGCGAAATGGCTAGTAGGCTGGTCGTGCGGGAAAGAAACGCTCAAGGACGGCAAATTCGACACCTTGAAAGGGTCCTACTATGTCAACTGCAATCCGTCTTTCGCAGAAACCCAAGTCCAGGCAGAGTTAGCCAAGAAGTATCCGTCATTCCCAGAATACACAGCTTCCAATATATGGCCGCCTGAAGAGACCTTGCCAGGATTTGAGGAAGCTTTCCGAACTCTCTGTTTATTGATTATCGACGTTGCAGCTCTTGTTGCGAGAGCCTGCGATAAGTACGGTCAGGCAAAAATCGAGGGGTATAGACCCGGCTATCTCGAGCACGTTGTCAAAACAAGTCATGTATCCAAGGCTCGATTGCTCCATTATTTCCCCATGCCCTACGAGAGTGCTCCAGCTTCCGGAGACGAGGACGATTGGTGTGCAACCCATGTCGACCACGGCTGTCTAACTGGTCTCACTTCCGCCATGTTCATCGATGAGTCTGTAAACAAACCTATCCTTAAGGACGGGTTCAAACAACTTCCTGAACTCGATGCTTCTCCCGACCCTAAGGCTGGACTCTATATACGATCACGGTCTGGAGATGTTGTCAAAGTTGGTATCCCCAAAGATTGTCTTGCTTTCCAAACTGGCGAGACCTTGGAAATCATTACAAAGGGAAAATTCAGAGCGGTGCCACATTTCGTTAGAGGTGCAGCGCCAGGTAAGGGTGGGGCGATTGCAAGGAACACCTTGGCTGTTTTCACGCAGCCAAACCTATGGGAGATGGTCGATGAGGAGAGAGACTTTGCCGCATTTGCTAGGGGAGTTGTTACGAAGAACTCTTCCAAATAGCCAATGGGAAATACTAATGCTCAGCTTGAGGACCATGAAGGCACTACAATCAATAATATGCATCTTCCTGTACAAGGCTCACAATATAAGCAAGAGTACATTTTGACTATTTGGTCAAGCGGTACGTTTCTGCACGAGGTGAGACTCCAAGATCGCGAGCCTCGATTTCTACGATTTCTCAGAAGAAATCGAGGGTACCACTACCGCGGTCGCAAGAAATTGAGGGTGCCACTCTTTGGACGTCTTTTGCGGCAGATGATGGAATTATAATCACATGAATGCAGTATCTTGAGAATGTCTCATGGGCAAGTCAAGAACAACAAGAGCTACACGAGCGAAATGGGCTTATCGAAGAATTGACAAGGACGTTCCATTGACCTATCAATATGAGGTTGATACTCATTCGCCTGTACCTTCCAGTTTGGGCTTGGGGATACGGCAAGGTGCATACCAACAAATAGGTAGTAACGACATGGCGCAGAAAACCGAAATAGATAAGGTATATGAAATCTCGAAACTTACTCAAAATCTCTGCGCATACTACAAGCATAGCTTCACTCATTACTTGTGACTTCGCCAACAAATTGAGAATCTCCAAAACCAGGGCTCACGACTTACCAAAAGCATGGCTATTTCCTCTGCAAGTGGGAAAGTGAGAGAGGGTGTTCCCAACGACGAGAAGAAAGATGTAGATAGGGAGGGTGTGGACGGGTGTTGTGCCTGTTTTTGAGACGCTTGGAGAACCGCAGTCTGGGCCGTATAATCGGATTGGGGAGGTACCGGAATATATTGAGGGGTTTTTGTTGCATGGGAATGAGGTTGCGGAGAGGTATGCTTATGAGGCTGCGGTTAAGAAGGCGCCTGAGAAGAGGGTGAGGAGAAAGGAAGATGAGGAGGAGAAAGAATGAGTGTCAGTATATTTAGGAAAGTGGGGCAAGGTCTGAGATCTAAGTGTCTGATTACTAGTAACCTAGAGAATACTCGTTACTGTTATCATGGGTTTTTATGAATGCTAAACAAGATTACAATGAACTTTAGCCAATAAGAACACTAAATCGCCCACTTCCACGAGTCTACTGCATCAGCTTATAAAGCTGATGGGTACGAATAGGTCAGACTCGCTGATTGACTGAGATCATTAACACTGACGCATGTAGGTTCTACTACGCAGATGAGGGGAAAGAGGATGGGACTCCGGTATATAATGATAAGAATTGAAAATTGTCGTGGAGCCTATCGGCTGCTGTTGGTATGATACAAGAAGGCGAGAAGTATAGAATCGTCACTGGTGGTGCGTATTCAACTCGTTTGAGCAAAGAATAGACGATGTAGAGGCTACCTAGCTAAGGAATAAAAGTAATGTAATGGGATGAAGTCGTGAGGTCGGAAATGCTTGGTTCGCCGACATCGCATGAATCGGCCCTTCACTTATGTAACACCCCGCCTGGTTTCAGAGTGTGCAGGTCGGCGCACCTTAGATAAGAGTTCGGCGCACCTTAGATCGCCAAGCTAATAACCTCGCTAAACCTCGCTTAACGGGAATTAGGTAACGATCTAATCTAAGGTACGCTCAACTTTCTACGCGTAGACTAGATACTATAGGCGTAAAATTAATACTCTACTTTATTACTTTA